>VYZM01012525.1:96520-130527 GCA_013398915.1 Dromas ardeola
GGGGGGCCGCGGGGCCCGGAGCTGCTCCTGCAAGGGCAGGGAGGAGGGCAGCCCTTCTCCCCCCGGAGAGACGGGCTATTTGCATTTTAAATGACTCGGAGCACGCCCCGAACGCACGGTATCGGGCGGAAAAGTTTGTCCTCGGGTCTCTGAACAACCACAACAACAAAAAAATTTTAAAAAATAATATGTATTTGCTTTCGTTCAAATCCAGCAGAAAGGCAGGGTGATTATCCTGGTTGGATTGTTTTGAATAACACGAAGGTTTCTGGTCTCATCTGGCATGTCTGTTTTTCCATCTATTATTATCCTATCCATCTCCCAGCACATCTCCAGCCTCTTCCTCCGTAACCTCTCCCTTGGCGTCTTGCTGCTCGCTCCCGGCTCCAGCTGCCCGTGTCCCGCTCTGCCCCTGCCCGCCTGCCTGTCAGCCGCGGGTCTCTGGGTCTCTAGGTTGGGTTTTCTTTTGCTTTTCCTACGTTTGGTGTAGCCGTGCTCACGGCTTTAGTAAGAAGTTGCTCGCAACCAGGTGACTGAAGGGGAGTTAAAATGAGGAAGCGAAGCTGGCAGGGGATTTCTCTCCGTTCGGAGGCAATGCTGGGGTGGCTCCTGTCATCGGGCGGCCTCTCCGGGGTGCCAGAGTGACCCGGCAGGACGAGGGTCTCTCTGGACAGACACTTCTTTCTGTTTTAATTTTGCTGGTATGTAAGTCTGCTATTCTTCCTGTTATTTATCAAACCACATGCTAGAGAATGGATTTCTTCATCGCTCTCTTTTTCGGAGGGAGATAAAGGGCAGTAGCATCCTTATGCCCACTGCCAAGGTTGATATGCACACTTTTGTTTGCTGGCAAGAACAGTGTTGAAGGGGCAAGAACAGTTTCAAAGGTGCAATGCTTTTATTCTTCTAGGGTGCCTGTTTCTAGGCCCGCAGAGGTAGGGCACTGGATGTGTTTGGGGAAGCGGGCGCGTGGCGTTGTTTTGGTAGAGTTGGAAGATGTTTGAAAAGTCTCAGAGGGCACCACTTGTGTGTTTGGGAAACACAACTGTCTATTTAGGTCTTGTAGAGAGTCCTTCAGGATATCATAATTCGTAAGGAGTGTGGCAGTGTGTAGCGGATGTTCATCAACCCTCTTTTTAAAGCCGGCTCGTAAGCCTAGCAGTAGCATGGTGTTTTGGTAGGCTTTTATTTCTTAAATAGAAACAAACCATTGTAGGGGATCATCTGGGTCATCTCGTCTCATTCCGCGCAATCACACACTGGGTTTGGTATCTCTTTGTACAGCTTGAATATCCGCAAAACCAAAATTACCTTTTGAAATGATTGTACAGTTAAATAAAGAACCTTGTATTTTTTTTTAAACCTATATTATAGTTACACATTAGGGCTGATTCTTAAAAATATCAGAACCATTTCTGTGACAATGGTTAGAAATCTTACCTTTCCAGTAAAAAATTAAAAGTGTTAACAAAACTATCTGATTGGAAATGAAGACTCTAAGAAGACAGTTAAGAACATTTGCAAATCATATTTTCAACCCTGCCTCATTTATGTTCAGCGTTGTTCCTTGTTTTCTTCCTTGTTTTCTTCCCTTTTGAAGCAGCGAGCACAGAAGCTCGCGCTGCTCCAGCTGAGTGCTTGCTTTTGGCCCCAAGCCCACTGCTAAAGATGGACCCAAGGCAGGCTCCTCTCTCAGTGCTTTCATGTAGTTTCTATTTTCTTGTGCGTATGCCTTGGCTCATCTTGCAGTCAGCGCTTTCGGTTTAACTCTACAATTGCGTTTGTTTTCCTGGCTGCTGTGGAATAATAGACATTAGAGAGATGGAGAGAACCTATTGCGGGTCGTGCCTGGTCCATCCGCCAGGGAACATCACAGGATTGCTTCCAGCAGGATATTTTCAGATGCTTTGTCCAACCTAGTTTTGAATGTCTCGAGTGACTGGGATTCCATTCCAACCGTCAGTTTTCATTTGAAGGTGGAATAAGGAAGATATAATTTGTTCTTTCCTGGGAGATTCCTATACCCTCATCTGAGATGCATAGTCTTACTTCTTACCGTTATCTTTACCAGCCTCTGTTGCTTTAAACCTACCTGCTAAGAGACCTTTTAGAGTCAGAAACTTCCTTCGGGACTCAGAAAGACCATCCTTGGACACTTAGAGGGAGAAGATTGCCAAAGAAGGTGAACAGTCTTCAAGCAACGTCGCCCCATCAGAGAAGGGAGCTAATTTTAAAGAAGTGGGAGCTGCAGCTTGCAGAGGGAGACCCTGAGCGCATCAGTAGTGATGTAGAAAGCAAAAAGGATGCTTGGTGTAGCTGGATAAAACCAGCAGTTTTGTTGGGTTACCAGCTGGAGACCTGTATTAACACAGAACCTGTTCCCGGGAGTCATCCTAAAAAACCTGGAGTCGGTGATCTTGGAAGCGTGTTGCAAAAGTCTGCTGCTGATGTGACCTACAGACCTGAGGGTGTGCAGGATACAGGGGAGTTTCACTTGGTGTCTGTCTGAATTCTCACTGGGATGATTTCCTTCACGATGCTGAAATGTCACCTTAGTCCTAATTATGGTTAAGGTGCTTCATCGCCATCCATTTAATAATTTTATATTTAAATCACTAGTGACTCCCGGAAAGTTAAGGGGTAAGAAATTGCTCCATTTGTGTTCGCTAGACCAAATTTAGGCACAGTTTACGAAGCACCCGATTCCCACTTAGGCCAGATTTTCATGGGAATTTTTCATACTGGGCATGAGCTTATTTGAAAACTCAAATACATGTGTAACACGGGACCTCTCACAAAAGGCTGTCTGCTGTTGCTGGATATGGAAGCTAGAAAGGGGAATAAAATGCTGCGTAGATGTGGGTTTTGGTTTTGTCACCCATCTCTGCCTGATAACAGCCCTGGAAAACTTTTATATATGCCTCAGAAATTAAACAGTTGATTTAAAGATGGTCTAATGAACTCCCTTTGCTTTTCTTCCAGCTTGCTATGGAATTGTCCAGGTGCCTACTGGACCCTGGTTCTGTCGGAAGTGTGAATCTCAAGAGCGAGCCGCCAGGGTGGTGAGTACGAAGGACTCTTCTACTTACACTAAATAGGTCCCTTTGGTGCCCTTCATGTCTCTGCTGGAAGCAGCATGGTCCCCTGGAAAAAGGGACAGAGCCCGGCATTTCAGCACTACTGTGCCTGTAATCCCAGCTCTGCCTGGAACCTGCTAAATCTTGTTTATACGATAGGAATAACTGTATCAAACAGTTCTATCGGGTGCTATTAGCCATTTTGATGAAGACACTGCCAAAGGTGCTTTTAAGCAAGTTATCAATGACAAAATTTTTGAGTCTGGAGACCTCAGTCTTCTAAAAAAAATAAACGGCGTTGTTCTAAAAGGTGGTTTCCCTGCTGTTTTTTCGGTTCAGCTCCTCAGGAAGTTTTGGAGTGGAGAGAAGTTGGCATCACCTGAGATGCTGCTCTACTGTCAGAGTTATCATACTGAGTGGCAGGCCGGATTGGCATTCATATCTTGGGGCAACAACTGCATAAAGTCTTCTGAGTTTGTAAAACAGCAGAGAAAGTGACAGGAAGCTGGATCAGGGTTTAGTTTCTGTCTAAGTAGCAACTTAGCAGTATAGAACACTTTACAAATGTTCTTAATTAATTCTGGCATTTCCCGGTGAGGCAGGGAAGTGGAAACAATCAGGCCAGGACTGCCTCTTAGGTCCGTCTATGGGGCAAAGTTATTTGTGCAGTAAAGTAGGCTGTGGCTTTATAGCACACCAGCTACTCTGCAATAACTTCCCATGTGAGCCCTTACCAGATACGGCTGCACCAACCAGCTGCTGAGGTGCCGGGGTGTAGATCTTTAACGTGTTAGTTATGCCATGGATGCTGCTTTTGCCGTACAGCAAATCCAAGATACCTTCCCCGCTTTGCTCTCTTAAAGATGGATTTAAATTAAACTTTGTCTTTCCTTATATACAGAAGGCCTCGCTCAGCACAAACAGCATTTATTAATGCCTGCTCTGCCTTCTGAACTGGTTCAGCTAAGTCTTTTCTAAAGTACACACCTAGCGAGGCTGATGTGGGTGACCTCTGCATCTGCGGATCTGTGCAGGCCTGAGCAAATAGCGTGCTCCGTCTCAGCTGGGCTCTCTGCTCGCTGCAGTACAAAAGTTTAATCTGCCTCACAGATGGGCGAAGAACTTGGCAGAGATGAGTGAATGGGGGAATTAGGTATCTGTACCATGCTTTCTACATTGCATTAACTCGTTCCTCATTGGAAGTGGGAGTGTAAACAAGACCAGACTTTCAGACCTGAGCTCTCTTCCTGTTGTAAGATGCTGCTTTTATGTGAGCTGCAGTAAAGGAGATCAAATGTGTCTTTGAGTGGTTTTACATCCTGCAGATAGTTTCATAGCAAAGAAAGGAATTTGGATTTCATGGGCCTCCTTCCCCCCGCTCTCCCAACTGCGCAGGCGGAGAGAAGGTCTTCAGCGTTAGCTACAATTCCGTGTAAGCTGTGGCAATACATGTACACACAAGTCCTCCTCACCTGTGCTCCTTGCGAGGACTCTAACTTTTCCCTTGCACATTGTAGGCTTCAAACTGCCTCCAAGGTATCAAGAAAACAATACCCCCACAGGTGGCTCCTTATTTAACTCGCCCACGGTGAAATCTGTTGGACAATGCGTGGTGGGCTTCAGTCATGCCATTCAGTCCCGTGGCATTCAGCCCTGCTACTATAATAACTGAACAGTGATAATCTTCCTTCCTAAGCAGAGCTGGGGATGATTTCCTATCTAAATCCCTCACCTTTTCAGTTAAACACCAGCAGTCATAGCAACAGACACGCAGATGGGTAAATACTTAAAAAGAATCTAGTTCTTTGATGTAGAGAACAGCATGATCAGAGTAAGGGAAATGAGTCAGGTCTTAGGAGATCTGTGCATGGCTCTGTTACTAAAACACTTTGAATTTGGGCTCTGTGGTCCAGCGAGGCAGGAGGCTGTGGCTCTTCCACTGCCCTGGGGTTTCACTGCAGGTCCGAGCCTGGCTTTCTCCGGCTGTAAAAGGGGCATTACCAGCCTGCAGACACTGCCTCCAGGATCTTGAAGGAGAGATGCTGCTATTTGAGCACTAAACACACTGACAACAGCAGCAGGGTGAACTGATACTCGTATTTCTTTCATAATGACTGTGTGGCAAACTCCTTTGAAAAACAACGTTTTTCTTCCCACATCTGCCTTCACAGAAGAATCTTAAAGCAGTTTACAAGCTTTGTCCATAACAAACATACTTCTTGGCTAAATATTGATACTTTTGCTTTGAAAATGAGATACGGAGGCATGGAGAATATTGCACTCCTTAGTGAGTTTTTTAAAACACAGGTCTCCTGATTTCTGAGTCTCTCCTTTGGAGTGATGGACTCCATCCCCTCTTCAGCTTTGGGAAGAGTGCGCTGGAGCCCTAACTTGGTGGTAGATCCCGGAGTTAGAAGCCCCAGGGGGTCAGGAGCTCTAACCTTGCCCGTCACAACCTGGTTTAAATCATCCGAGCTCTGCTCTTTTCCCAGAGTTGAAATAAAGACCCCGGAGTCTGCCTTGGCCTCTGCAGGTTGAATAAAAGGACGAGGTACCGCTAATCCCTGCTCGTAACTCCTCCTCAGATGCTCAGGTCCCTAAAGGATGCTGTGGACGCTATTGTGCTTACAGTAAGCAACTGAAAGCCCATCCACTTTGTAATCAAATTGTCTAGGAAGCCCGGTGAGCTGCAATGGCCAGAGGGCACTCATGTGAGGGATCATGTGAAGGCTTTAGCTGTCATTTCGAGGCAGGGCTATTAAAAGTCTTGTGTGGGGCCGATGGAGCTGTTAACCCCTCTTGTTACAATCAGAGCTTTGCTAATCGCATGGTGGGAGAGCTGCTTTGATCTGAGGGGTGGAGGGGAGAGCGGAGGGGCCTTTTCAAGTGCAAATTTCTTATTACAGTGTCTCGGTTAACCCAGTTCTTTTTCTGTCTCGGCTCTGCCGGGCTTTCCATGGTAATTGTGAGAGCAGCTCTCCAGCATTCTGGCAGCCTGGTCCTAACCAGGAGCAGTGAGAAACCCCTCCTGTGGTCATCCATCCCTGCCTGGTTCAAACTGAGTTGCAGGCAAAGCGAGACAGGCTGCTGAGGATGGCGCTGGCCTTTGTCCCCTCATCTCTTATTTATACGCTATCACTGGGATTTTGTGCTTGCCAAAGGTGCCTGTTTGAGAGCCCCACACACTTGGCTCCCAGGAAAGCGTTGGGAGGATCAGGCTGCCCATCGCGTTGCAACCCTATTTATTGTATCCATCTATCCAGGAGGTAAAACTCCAGCAGAGGAAATCTTGAGCTTGCTTGAGGAAAACCACCTTTGTGGAAGGTCCTTGGGGACAAGTCGGTGGCAGAGGCCTTTGCTGGTGGCCAGTTATTGCTCGATACGTTGGTTTTTCACGGTGTGGAGCACCTGCCCCGTTACACTCGCCAGAGCTGAGGGACAGCAGCACAGCCCGCCGTCCCGCTTTGACACCAAGCACCTCATTTCAAAACTTTCTGACAAAGCACATTTTTTCACAGAAAAACAGGGGGGTTTTTTTGGTTGTTTTGTTTTGTTTGTTTAACAACTCGTTAACAAACGTTTCTACTAGGGAAGGAAAAGGGTTGCACCTTGCAGGTTTTCAGGCCTTTTAAGAAGTCAAACAAAACAAAAAGCATGTAATAATTTTCCCTGAGTGATGCCATGAGAAGAGAGTGACGGTTTTCGGGCGGCTCAGCCTGGGAGGAGCCCTCGGGGCTGGCAGTGTGTTCCCCCATGCGTGGCAACGCGCCCCGAAACCGCCCCAGCTGCTGCCAATGCTGCAGAAGGGCGTTATGGCCGGGGGAGAGCCCTCGTGTAGCCATCAGCCGATGCGGCACCCCATGTCGGCTGGGCAGGGCTGAAATTAGTGAGGGGGGGAAAATGACTGCAAGGCCTCTCCCTTCTCCATGAGGCGAGGAATGGCGCCCAGGGCCGTGGCGCTGGGTTTCCCTGTCTCGCGCCATCCTGCCTGGCTGGACCCTCCCTGTCCCTTCGCCTCCCCCTCGACGGCTGTGCCTGGCGGGGGGGTGAGGCCTGTCCCCACCCTGGCCGTGAGGGAGACGCTTCGGTGGGTCTGGGGCCGCCACTGGCCTTGGAGGCCTCCCTGCCCTGTGGGCCTGGCGTGAGGGGGCATCTCCAGAGGGGAAGGGGCTCATCTCCAACTGCCCCATGGCTGCTGGCCCATGGCGGAGGAGGCGGCGTGTCCCCCCATCACGGCCTTCCCCGAAAGCAGCCATTCCACTGGTCATGGAGGGAGGCGCAGAGACGTTCCCTCACAGCCCGTCATGGCGCCAGGCCTGCGGCCTGCCACCCAGCATGGCAGCGCTGAGGGAGCTTCCTCCACCCCCGCGGGCGGCAGGGACTCTCCGGGGCCGACGTTCCCCGCACGCCCTCTCCATCACACCTCAGCCGCCCCCGAGGCTGGGTTTGGGGGGAAGCAGGGTGCCCACCTGCCAGTCCCAGCCACTGGGGCCGGGCTCGCCATGGCCCCCCACGCCCCGCCAGCGAAAATGCCACAACAGCCTCACCCGCCTGTCATGAGACTGGAAAAAATATCGCAAGAGAAAGAGAGAAGGAAGGAAGGAAAGAGGCAAAGATAGATAATGGCTTATTTTTATTTGCTTTCTGCTCTCTGAGTCATGGTTTTCAGTTTTACTCCCCAACCGCAAAGACTAAAGCTTTTTTTTTTTCTAAAAAAGCCCCGTGAAAGTCAAAGTTCACTTGTAGCCCTGTGGCTCTTGGGCTGAGGCTTTAAATACGTCCCCGTCAGACAGGACGATATCGAGCTGTGTCAGGGTATCTTTTTGCATCCAAACTGCTCTCAGCCCTTCTTCCACTTCCTCTCTTTGAAAGCAGCCCCATCTTTCATAACCATGTTGTAAATGAATCATCTCTTTTCTGGCCCCGCGCCCCTGGGAGTTAGATTAAACTTGTTGTTTCTGCTTAATTTCAAGAGATGTGAACTGTGTCCCCACAAAGATGGAGCCCTGAAACGGACCGACAACGGAGGTGAGTACCCTGCGCAGAGCCGGGTATGTTGTGCAGAGCCTCCGGGGACTCGGCAGCCGTCCCTGGCACAAAATAATTCCTTTCTGAGCCCACGTCACCAGAAAGGGAAGGCTGTAGGCTCCAGAGGAATGAAAACACTCTGCCTTTTTCTTCCAAAACTTCACTTTCTGAAGCCTCCATGGCGAGAAGACCTTTCCCTGGGGGGGGACCTGCCTGACCTCTGGCTGGCATCAAAGCACAGCCGCTGAAACGTGCACTTTCTTGAGTTTAACCTCGCAGGAATCGGTGCACGATCTGGCGTTGTTTACAGAAGCGTGGAAGTTGATGAGTTATTTGCTGCATGCTTGCACAGCAGCAGGGTGATCCTCAGGTTAACAGAGCCTCAGCTTTGACTCCCCATCTGAGAGGAGGGACCAGGACGCAATAAAGATGGTTTTTCTCTGCAGGACTTATCTGCTCATCGTTGATGCTTCTCGGCCTCTGGTGCTGTGAAGCACTGTGGAGTCTGATGTCAGTTGTCAGGGCTTGCAGATATTGATGCTCCAGGCTGTTTAGATCAAAATTAATTTTTCGCAAAATCTTGTTTTTCAGAAAGGCTTCTGTACCTACCTGCCACTTACCTTAATACACAGAGTTAAATTAGGCAAGGAGGTCTTTATTCTGATAGAGCCCATATTTAGTGAAGAAGCCCGAAGTCCCGGATATTTTGTGGGAGCATCTGCTAGAGCTGGTCATAAGTGCCAAGAGCCTTAGTGCAATAGCACAAATATCCTGTTGGGGGATTATTTTATAATAACATAGCATCTTCTTCCAAGCATGTTATTACATGGCTTGGTCAAGTCTGTGTAGACAGGCACAAGAAGTGTTACAACTGTGTCACTGTACAGAATTATATAGCCCAAGTGCTGTACGGAGTTTGGTTCTGCCTGCCCAGGTGAATCCATCCTAATTCTAGCTAAATCCTTCCAGTGCAGTAGCCATACTGGTATGGAACAGCCCACAAAGGCTCCTGGCCTTGCCTTCAAACTTTCTCAGTTCTGTCCTGACCAGCTGGAATTTCGACTTACACATCTGATTTGGGAAGTGTCTTGGTGGACTTAGATTTTAATCTAACTTGGCTTGCTGAAAAAGAGCCCTCTTTAGCCGTTGATAACAGCCAATAAAGGGAGCTTTGTTTTGACTACACGTCAAACCTGTCCCATCAGCATCATTTACTGCTTGGATGCTTTTCCTGGGTTTGGTTAGGTCTTCGATGCTGGGTCTCAAGTCCTGAGGGTTGCTTTTAAGCACGATGAGTGTTGTACATTTCTTCTCCCAAATAAATGTTTGCTTTCTTATTTAATCTGGAGGTGGTATCTGTCTATCTTTCACCCACAAAGGATTTGATTCCTAACCAAGTTACAACAAGCAGTATTTCAAATCTAACATCTAACTTAAGTTGGCTCCTTTCCTACACTCTCTTCCTTCTCTCCCTCCTGTGCTTGTCTGCAGCCCTGTCTGAGTTTAAGACTCTTCTGGGTTGCCCCATGTGAACCTCCATTCTCTGTCTTATTTGCATCCCCAGGGTGGGCCCATGTCGTCTGTGCTTTGTACATCCCGGAGGTGCAGTTTGCCAACGTGCTCACCATGGAGCCAATTGTCCTGCAATATGTGCCCCACGACCGCTTCAACAAGGTAAGGCCGCCTCTCTGTTGCTGCCTGAAGTGTACGTTCCCGACCTTGTGTTTTTGGGGTCATCTTATCCTACCACATCTCCTGTCCAATTTATTTTAATTTCCAGGTACTCAGATTCCTTTAAAAACAACTAACAAAGTAAATTCCCATTCTTGCAAGTAATTTTTGGACCTCCAGTTCTCTCTTCCCCAACTCCCTGCAACTTGAGCAATCTCTGCCTTGCAGTTGCATGTTGGTTACTCCACATTTTGATCTGAGACAGTTGTTATTTGGGGAGAAAAAGAAGATGCATGAGTTTTGTGCATGCCACTGAGAAATAACCTACAGCTGTTGTCATAGGAGGGAGCTGACTGGACACAGAGTTATGAGTTCTTGAAGGCTTTGCCTCCTGGTGAACAGTGAGAGTGAAGCAGACACTTTGTCTTCCTCTTGGATTGAGCACTTTTCCTTTTTTTTTTTTTTTTTGGCAGCCCTGCTACATCTGTGAAGAGCAGGGCAGGGAGAGCAAAGCAGCCTCTGGAGCATGCATGGCCTGTAACCGGCATGGCTGCCGGCAAGCTTTCCATGTCACCTGGTGAGTTCCCCACAGCGTCAAGCCAAGAATAGCCCCAGCTGTTGGTTCTTCTGCTATGACTTTGAGGCTGCACTGAACGGGTGGTGTGGGGAGGTGGGCTAATCGCCCTGGGTTTATTTTGTGCGAGGGGTATCTCATCCTTGCTCAGTGTGTGAGGGGAACTTCCCCAGGAAGGCTGAGGTTTCACCAGTGAGCCTTCCCTGCTGAGAACCAAGGCTGGGGATTTCCCTAAGACTGTGTGGAATCCAAGAAGAGAAGAGATGAGTCACAACCCAGGAATGTTCCTTCTCCAGCAGAGCACATGCAAGAGTATCATCTAGATGATGTGATTTTAAGGGCTGATATCCTCATGTACCCTCGCAGCCTGAAAACAACATTCCCTATCATCAGAACAGGGAGATTCCCAGCTTTACATGGATTCCTTGCTCATGATCTGTCTTTCGTTGGAATTGTTACTGGTCTTCCAGGCCTCCCTTAACAAAAACAAAAATATCAAGACAATTTGGTAGGAAAGTACTGACAATTTTGAAGTTCTTATTATGAATTAAAAATAGTCTGAACTTTTTCCCCCCTCCTTGCAAACCATTTGCCAAGCAGAGCAGGAAATTTCAAGACCCTGCCTGGGTATCCTGAACTATTCTTTGCCCTTTGATGGGATATGTGGTCTAGTTGTACAATTTGCTTTATCCTCCTCCTAATTGCATGTATTTCAGTGCCCAGATGGCTGGCCTCTTATGTGAAGAGGAAGTCCTAGAAGTCGACAATGTCAAATATTGCGGCTACTGCAAGTACCACTTCAATAAAATGGTGAGTTTCTTCATCCCTGTGGCGGAGTTTTTTTGTCGTTGTTATCCTAGACTGTATCTGTGCTCGGAGCAGTAAGAAATGCCAAGAACACATAAACACAGACTTGCAGCCAGCTTCCCTTTCCAGCCATTCAGTCAGAGTCACTTAGGAATAAAGATTAATTTATATTTTGCATTTTTATATCACCTTTAAGCCCATTTTTGAAACTAGGGGATGAATTCTTCCTACCTGTTCTGGCTTCCCTGACCCACTCTGTATGGCTGAAAGCTAAGTCCCAGGAAAGGAGAGCAGCCATGGTGCTTGATGCTGCAGGGAGCTGGGGGTATAGCTCAGGCACCCTGGGCAGGAGGGTAACACAGAACAGCCAGAACTTCTGCCTGAGGACAGAGAGAGCCCAGAAGAGACATGGAGTTATTCCCTATTTGAGGGATATTTGAGGCAAAGGACTTC
Source organism: Dromas ardeola (assembly GCA_013398915.1). Lineage (NCBI taxonomy): Eukaryota > Metazoa > Chordata > Aves > Charadriiformes > Dromadidae > Dromas > Dromas ardeola. The sequence continues at coordinate 108,131 of VYZM01012525.1, forward strand.
CCCCTATTAATTTCAGTACCGAGAGGAAAGAGAGGAACCCTTTTCCTGTTCTGCATAATTAGTAGACACCTGCTCTCCCCCCTGCAGCAAAAAGGAAACTTGATCCTCCTCTACAGCTTTATGTCTCAGTGGCTCCTTTGTTGCTGGCCTTTCCCACTTTCCTTCCTGCTTATCAGTGCTATCACATACAGTGACTGATGTCTTGAGCTTCCCTTCAAAGTCAAACCGGAGGACACCTTCCCTGCCCTTCAGGTACCCTCAGTATCTGACACAAGTGTAGCTCTGTATCAAGTTCGCTGGTGCCGAGATAGATGGCAGGACTTCTGCTCGTGCCTGGGGTCTGAGAACAGGGCATCCCTCCCCACATACCCCCATGCCCTGCTCAAGACTGCAAGCTGGACACCGGTGTTCAGGAGGACTGGCTTGTCTAACCAACACTGCTGCTACCGTTTACCTTGTTGTTTACAGAATGGTCTCTTAGCAGCTGTGCCTTTCTCCTTACAAGTGGCAGTGTACATAGGCCACCAAGGACCAAGGATTTGAGGAGTTAGATCTACATGCTCTTGTAAGCCCACTAGTATGGTATCCACTGTGGTCCCCATGTTAGGAACCAGGCTGGGCATCTGGTACAAAAAGAGTTTGGTCCTACATGTGGTAGCCAAGCCATTCACTGTAACTTTGCTCACCCTAACAGTGAAAGCTGGGCTCTGTAACACTGTTACCTCTCTCTCTTTTTCTTTTTTCTCCTGTTCTCCACCTCCTCTCCGCTTCCCCACTTACCTCAGAAGACTTCACGTCACTCTGGAGGTAGCTCTTTCATTGCTGGAAGAAGGAGTCGATCCACGTCCCCTGCTCAAGAGAAGCATGTATCCCACCACGAAAGGCCAAAGAAGGTAAGATCTGCACAGAGTTTGTCAATCCAGAGAGGCACAGTCATGTGGGACGGAGGTGAGAAAGGGAAGAGTGTGCAGAGAGCACCTCTGTCTCTGCAGAGGGTTTCACAGTCAGGGATCTGAATAGTGGCTGCGTTTTTAAACAGGCCTCTAGAAATGTGTATGCAAAGAGAGCAGCACAGCCATGGGGAACGTGCGGCCAACTTTGCATGTTCAGATTATGCCTGAGGGGTCTTGGCAGAACATGCCCATGAAATGTGCAACTGTCCACTTTCTATCTTGCGGCAGGTCCCCTTTGAGGATGACGTTGTGCTATGGTTTCCAGCTACTGAGTTGATCTGTGTGGAAGTAGTTTGGGCTGTGGCTTTAAATGCAGCAGCTTGAGGACATAAACTGGAGGTCGTTGTCCTCACATCCCACAGTCTAAATTTAAAGGACAAAAAGATACTGATTAGTAATCTGCATTGTGGCCAGCAGGTTAATTGTAGGCAACAACAATAATTAGTATAAACTAGGTAGTATTTTATTAGTCAGAGTAGCCAGCCATAGGGATTCCACCTACTTCAAGTCTACCTGTGAAAATAATTTATCTTCGATAAACGGTTATTTAGAAGAACACTGTATGCCAGATCTGGCTGGTACGATAGTATATAACTCAAATATAACTCTGCTGGTTAAGACGTACTCATCAGAACTGCTGCAGTGTTACAGGACATGTTAACAGCACACCAAGGTTCATAATTAACCAACTGCCTCACGTGACAAGTGCTCATATTTCAAGGAAAAGCAGCAGTGAATGTGGCAGGCAGAATCCCAGCAGACTCCTGGCTTCTGAGAGGGATGCAGGTTGCAGTGTAGAAGGGTCTGTACCAAAAGAAATGAGGAGGACAGAGGCTTCTGAGGTATTTGTTATTTATAGTAATAAATAGCCCTAAAAGGCAGCACATGGGGTTTTTGGAGGATTCCAGTTTGAAGGCAAGTGGCAGCAGAATAAGAAATCTTCCCTACCCCTTGATACAGCTCTTGTATTATCAAGGATGCAGTGTAGTACTGCCACCCTCTTTTGCCCTCTGTCTATACAAAGCAGTGGGGTAGGATCTGAAGCAGAAGTAACTTATACAGGAATACTGACAGTATGGTCAGATAGTTTTTAATACTTTATGGGCCATATCCTCGTTTTTGTTAGCAGAAGTCCAGAATTACTCTACCAAGCAGCCTCTGGATATATTCCCCTACAATCAGAAGCCAAATATACCTTGTTGTATAAACACAATTGGTGATACCCCTACAAATCGCAGTGCAAATCTTTTAAGTCTTACCAGAAGTGTCTGGCTGTTTACTTCTTTTCTGTTTGTTTTTGTCTTGTTGCAGTAGGCATCCCCACAATGCATAAACGATTTTGAATGGTAATGATAATGACCCACATCCAGAAACAGCCGGGTGACTCCGGTGGGTTATGTGGCCGAAGTCTGATGGATCTCAGCCCAGTCTCCTGGGGACAAGGGCATCCAGGCTTTCAAAAGCAGTACGGCCATCAGTTAATACTGACTGACACCCTCCTGGCGTGCCCAGCTGAGAGTCCATAAATCGTGTGGGCAGGAAAGCCATCTCCCTCTTTATTTACAGAGGTTATCCCGCAATATCCAGTTTGAAACGCTGCCCGCTATGTCCACTACGTGTTTGGGAAGCTTGCCCAAACCGTACCTGATACATGGGCAAACAAGGCAAACCTCGCTTACAAAGTGGTGCCCACCCCGCTGCCGACACCGAGTCGGTACGTTTCCTGCTACCGCCGCCAAGGCTAAAGCGTACGGGGAGTATTTACTCCTCTTGTGTGTTCAGCTGCTGCGGGGAGAGGAGGAGGAGGAGGGAGGGAGAAAGAGCATCTGTGCCATGGACGGGGAGCGAGCGCTTGGCACAAGGTGCGGGGCTGTACTGGAACGTACTATTTTTAGCCAACAAGCAGGCAGAGAGAGGGGGGAGAGGGCAGGATCAGGGTGATTGACGGCGGCTTTGGAGAGCTCAGCTGTAATTATAACTGACAGGCTGCACAAGTCCAAGGCTGGGGGACCGTACCAGGGTTTCTATATTTGCACAGCTTCTGGTGGCCGGGGAGAGAGCACAGTCACGTGCCTGGCAGGTAGGAGCAGGGGAGGTGCTGCTTCCCAGTTTTGGTTGGAAAGCAGGTCAGCGCCAGGGGGAGAGTGAAAACAGGAGGAATATGGATTTATTTATAGGCTTCTCAGTGGCGCTTGCCACTATTGTTAGCCTCTGGGTTCCTCACAAATGTGCAGAGACTCCGTCTCGCTGCTGCCTCACCACTTTCCCCTCCGGATGGCTCATCGGGTTTGCGAGCAGCGAATCCGATGGAGGCCCCTTCCAGGGCCGGGATTGCTTGCCAGGGCCACAGCGCAAGTGCAAAATCAGCTCCTTCCACACGGAGAGGGGGAGACAGCACGGAAAGGGGGACGAGGCGTGCAAAGCGGCCGAGACGGGCAGGGTGAGGAGGGCACTCTGGGCTTCCAGGGGTGCTGGGTAGTTCACAGGTCGGGGGGGTGGTTGTGAAGTGCAGGGTGGGTGTGAGGCGGTGTGGGAACGCAGACCTTTCCAAGGGGTACCCCAAAAGAGGGATGAACCATTGGTTCCCACATGGTTTTGGAGTACGTGACTAGCAGTGCATGATCTAATCGCACATGTTTCAGGGGAACTGGGCGTGCTGCTGTGCTGACCTGAAGCAGAACAGCTTTTTCTTGAGCCTGTCCAGCTGTGCAGCCGGCTGGTCCCGTCCTCCCAGAGCAGGAGGCGTTGCAGGGGAGCTGATCACTCAGCCGCAGCCCAGAGAGCTTGTGCGAGCCCCTGGGCTGCAGGTGCTCATGGCTCTGCGCTCCAGAAGGAGCTCAGGGCCTTACAGCTCCCTCCCAGTGCAGGGCTGGGGCTGTTTACTTAGGCTTTACGGAGGAAAACTCTGGCTGAGTTAATGACTAAGTGAGGGGCACAGGATTTAACCCAGTGGCTTCAGTAAGACAGCAGAGACTCGGGATTTGGACTTCTAAGCCCTGGTGTAAAACAGTTCAGCAGTTGTGAAGAGTCTTGTTCTCTGCAGAACAAGGGACAATTGTGATGTGGGACTGCACGCCAGCGTCGGCATCCCCCGCCTTTTGCAGGCACAAATGATACCAGCCCAAGCATTTCCTTCTGTGCTGTCCTGAAAACGGGAGAGCTCCAGGCTTTGGGTTCTCCTCAGAACATACCAGGCCTTAGCAAAACCAGCCCCATTTATTTCTTCGGGGTTGGTATTGCAATGTGTGTGCTCTACCCTGTGGGAGCCTTTGCAGGGTTTGTTTGTTTGAAAAAAGAAAGAAGAAAGAAAGAAAGGAAGAAAACAATAGCTAAATACCAAGAAAATGCTGGATGACGCACAGGGGTTGAATGAAGTACAGATGTTCTGTCACCTATATTGTCTGCTTGAAATGCACAGAAAAAAATTACCATGCTCCGTGGAATGAAATTTGTCACACCAGGAGCGGGCGGGAGCACATGTGCTATAACATTTTTAGGCATGTATCCCACGGAGGGAGACAGTCATCTAGTGTTATTCTTAGCGAACACCTGGAACCCATAGGTAAAATCAGAGGACTTCTAATTTGGTTGTGGGACATTGTTATGAGAGGAACGGTCCCTGCCAGTGACATAGGGAAGAGAGGTGGGCGCTTGGAGCAAATAAGCCCACCTGCAGGTGTTCCTCAGGTCTGGGTACTGAGCCAGTTCTCCACAATCATAACGCATCTTCAGCTCCCGAACCGCTCCCCTAACCATGGGGGGGGCCACTTTATGGGGGTACAGGGACTGTCTCTGTCCTGCTCTTCTTACCCGTTTAGCACCAGCCAGAGCAGCACACGAGCCCTGGTCCCACAGCGGCTGAGCAGATGCCCAGCAGAGCCTGCCTCCCCGCTGCCATCGCCTGTCTGTCTAGACCCAGTGCCAGTGGAGGAAATGAGCCAAGGACCCAGCCTGGCAGACTTAGCACACTGGAGAAGTTGTACTGGGCTGAAAGCTAAACCCAGTGGGTCTGTGAGAGGCTTTGTGTTTGCATTCGAGTTGGTGACCCACGTCTGCCTCTTGGAGTTCTGTGTCCATGCAGGCACCAAAGGGCAAAGTGGACGTTTTTTTCAAATGGGATGCAGGTGGCTGCTTGCAAGACCAGCACAGGTTTTTTGGGAAGGAGTACTGAACCTAAATCTGCTCTAATCTAGCTATAGTAGCCTTATTTCATCGCATCCTTGACTGGCTTTCTGTGACTTCTTGTTATGTGGGTGTTTAACCGGCCCCGGCAAATCCTGCAGCAATAATTTGAGAGCACACAAAGCCCAGCAAGGGCTGGCTGTGTGGCCTTGTGTAAAACCTCTCGTGTCTCAAGGCAAACCGGCGAAATCCCCAGCATGGCCCTGGTGCAAGCGGGGTTGCCGGCAGGGGCTTAGCGTCCCTCTGCCCGGTGCCGCCTTCTTCCTGGCTGCGGCTGCCATGGCTGCAGCCCAGAGCCAGGCCTCCTCCTCCGGGTGAGGGAGTTCAGACAGCCTGGGAAAGAGGGAGGGAGCAGCAGAGCCCACTTGGCTCTTCCCAGCTCTTCCCTCCCTCCTTCCCCTGCCCAGTCTACTTTTAATGATCCAATTGCTGGTGTCCAGCAGATTAGAAGAGGGGGCTCAGGGAAGGGGAGATGGCGGTGGGGGGAGCAAGAGGAGCTGTGCACAACCCTTTTTGGCAGCGACAGATCCTGTTTCGTTCCTCCTGCGCTGGGGAGCTTGAAGGGAGATTGTGTCGCCGGCATGCCCCCCCATGCAGCCGTGCTCCCCCCGCCGCAGGCCTGGCCTGCTCCGTGCCCACATGCCAAGCCCCAGCTGCTCAGTGCTGCATGGAGAGAGTTTGTTTTCCATGAATTTTGTTGCTGGGGGCAGGTTCACGTTCCCTGCAGACCATAGCTCGCCCAGCCAGCCTACTGCAGGGAGCACGGAGCGGCTGCAAGGTAGGGCTCGGCTTTTGCTTGCAAAGATGGGATGGGGGCACTGAAAGGTTTCCTGCTCTCACAGTGCATCCTCCCTCCCTCGTCATCCTCCTCCCCAGAGTCCTGCTTTGTGGCCCAGCCAGGCAGGTCTCTGTGGGCAGGCTGGGCTGTTGGCAGTGGCTGTGTTGTCTGTGAAGTTTCCTGCAAGGAGGGTTTGCAGGGGAGGGTGACCGTGTGCCAGGGAGGTGAGGTGCTGGATGCAGTACAGCCAGGTGGGGAAAGGGCACTGGAGAGGCAGGGGGCCAAGTGTTTCTTCCCCCCTCTCCCCTTGCCCTCCCTTCCCTTTGAGCCCTGCGGCTCTTGCAGGAAGCATTTGGAGCCTTCTGGTTCCTGGAGAGAACCCACACGTTTAAAAGCCTCTGGTGCAAGCTGAGGAACACCCCACGTTGTCTGAGGGCCTGTCAACACAGGCAAGATAGCCAGGAGTGACTGAGCACCCTGACCGTCTCAGTGCCGTGGTGTCTGCGGGCAGCCGAAGTAACCATCCCACCAGTGCCTTGGTCTGGGGGCAGCCCGGCCCGTCTGCAAAATGTCCATGGGGTAACAGAGTTAATTGTCCTGCCCGTTTAACACAGGGCACTGCATTTCTCCAGTAATACTGAAGGTGTCAGGTCCTGTTGCCCTTCTGAGTTCCCAAAAGCATTAGAGAGTGACTGGAGGGTGAGAGGTGGGTGCTACGGGGTGTGCAAAGGCAGTGGGCGCACCAGCTCAGCAAAGATTTAGGACTACTGGCTGAAGCCCAGAGAGCTCCTGGGTCCCTGGTCCTGTGGGTTTCTGCTCTGCCCAAGCAGGAGTGAGACAGAGAGCCTGGGGAGGAGGTGCTGTGGGAGAGGGAGAAGTGCTTGGTAAGCACCACGGAGGAGCAAGGTGTGCCTGTGGGCATGGCCGGGGGCTGCGTGCAGGGACACCCGGCCACTGAGCTCCTCCTCAGGCTGCGGTGGTTCTGGTTTCAATGCGCTCCTTTGAGCAGATCACGAAGACTGGTCTCTGTGGGACAGATTTTCTAAATAGTTTGAGTGCAGTTGCTCAGCACATGTAGTCGGGGCCAGATCTTCAAAAGAGCTTAATACCCGGGGTTTAGCTTTTTGGAAAACCTGACCATTTATTCAAGCATCTAAATGGGAGCTGAGGCATTCCAGAAATCTGGTCCCTATTGTGCAGGCTGGGTTCTTGCTGAATATGTACATATGTACGCACTCCTACATCTAACCAGGGGACTGCTCAGTTAGCTGTTGTAGACCGCGCTGCCGACAGCGAAGGGAGATTTTTCAGACAGGAGACAGCCAGGATTTTGAAGCTGGAGGATGTGAGTTTGGTGGTTGCCATCACAATGAAACTGTGGGAGGTTTTTATAGTTCACTGCGGTGACAGTCAGGACATTTCTGCTTTTCCCCACGCGTGTGTACGGGTGGATGTGTGTGTATTTAGGTGTGTAGGTTCATCCTTATTAGCCAAAATGGCTTGGCTCTGCCTTGTCTCATCTTGACCATGATACGTGAAATTAAATCATTACAGTGCTGTCTCTCTGGTGTTTGCAGCATTGTGTCTTATTCCCTCTTGTTGCAACTTCATGACTGAAGTGCATTTGGGATTCGGGGTCTGAAAATGAGAGAACAAGCTCTGTGGTATTCAGAAAGTTTAAGGACCAGGGTTTGTGCAGTTATTTGGCAAAATGTATTGTAATGAGGTGTCTGGGTCCCATTTTCCATTTCTAGCTTCCGAGAGTGGCACTGGCAGCATCTGCAAGTAGGCGAGCGTGTGGCCAGGTGGGGTGGGGGTCTCTTGACTTTTCTTTCAGAATTTTTGGATGACTTTCTGTGAAATATCAGCAAGTTCTCTCATCCCGTGTGCCCTGGTTTTCCCATTTGTAAAACGAGATGTAGATATTAAAAACCTCTCTTCAGCTCGTTGAAACTCTCTGCTGTGTGCTATTAAGTGAGTGCAAATTGTTACTACTACTGGAATAATGAACGCTGATGTGCACATGGTCTGTGACGAGCTGCTTAACTAACTGGGACACAATTTCTCTGTCTTCCTGTCCTAGAAGACCCAGGAGAGTTAGACAGTGTTTATAGCATGAGAAGCCCCCAAGTATTATGAGATTTAGTAAAGATTGAATTTTAATTTGTCTTTTGGCACTTTGTAGAAATCACGTTTTCAAGCTTTCCTTGTTCACTGCAAAGCTGGAAATGTGTATTAAAGAAAGAGGAAAAAAGAAAACAGAGATTCTTGTAAAATACTGTAGCTCTAGGAACAGAGGCTTTCACAGATATGCCAAACACCAGGAGTCTTGTGATAAAATGATGGATATTGGCAGCGTTGGTTGTGCACTCAGCAAGTGCAGTGAAGCTCAAGGCTTGATTTGCCTCCTTTTTTCACCAGCTCATCCCAGTGAAAGCTTCCGTCACGGCAGGTTTACACTGCAGGGGCACTGGGGGCTGCAGCATGGGGTCTTTTTTTCACGTGCAATGGAAATTCAGCCAAACCCACACTGGAAGGTGCTGATTTCTGGACCACTTTTGCTTCACCTCTGCTTCACTTCATGCCTGCCTTCTCCAGCCTTTTCCTCCTGCCCTCTCCCTCCTCCTGCGCCCTTTTCCCCCCATTTAGCATATTGTTTCCTAAGCTAATTATTCCACTCTCTTCCCCCCCACCCCCAAAAAACCACAGAGTGGAGCTCATGTATTTGCTGCAATCGCATCTTCCCCTGAGCATCCCATCTTTGGCATGTGCTGGCAGCTGTCGCCTCAGGGCTTTGCCTGCATGAGGAAGCAATCAGCGTCTTTCTGGAGCGTCAATGAATTTCGATGTGACTGTTCTGTTCTGAACGCACCTTCGGTCCAGACCGAGGACTTCAGATTCTAGAATAAAACGCCCACGTGAGGGGGTTGCAGCAGATTAGGCATCCTTCCCCACTAAGAGGTCTCAGAGACAAGAGGATGGATTTTTCTAAGCCCTGCGTCTCATGCACGTGTTTATCTGACAGCAGCTCTCTCGGTCCACACACCAGCGACCACACTGGGAAGTTTGGAACTCAGCACAAAAGTTTGTGCAGCTTCAGTACAGAAGGCCACATCTTTAGCTGACATTGGTAGCACGAAAAAGCTCCTGTAGTCAGTTGAGCGTGTTCCCATGGGAGAGTGCAGCTGAGGAAGACAGGGATGAAGCAGGAGTGTGTGATGGAGCATGCTCTTCTCTCCATCCATCCCGTGTGCCAGCTGGCCTGGGCATCCTCAGGCCCCGCAGACTTGAAGTCACACAGGCCTACGATTTCAGTCCTTTCACTGAAAACATCTCAGTTTTAGCAGAAACATCCGGATAGCACTATATAAGAATAACCTCCTTGGTTACAGTCCATTCCCCAGGAGAATATAAAATCAGGGCAGGCAGGACTCAGTATTTCTCAGGCCATGATTTTTCCTTGGTTTGCAATTTGAAGAATCCCATGTTTCTGGGGCTTTAGTGAGAGAAAAAAGAGGATGAAGAAATCAAACTAAATAGTCTGTCTTCTGTTAGCAGAGATGGACCCAGACCAGCTGTCTCTGTTGGGAGGGGAGATGTGGGGGATCTCTAGGTTAGGTTCAAGCCTAGGTTCTAAGATCTCCACTGACTGATCTCTTTACCTGTGCACGTGCAACACGTGCTGAAATCCAGATTCTCCCATTGACTGTACAGGGTCGGTCTGAGAAACCCTTGAAGAAGGTAGAGAGTGAGGGTGAGGGGGCACAGAGTCCCTTTTGGGGAAATGGCAGGAGGAAGGCTCAGGTTTCTTGAAATCAGCCAGAGCTTGTTAAGTCCTTCCCTATCATCTTACCATAAACTGATTCGTGGGCTTCTGTTGATATTCTGCACTCCAGATGTTGGCTGCAGCTGGGGCAGAGATAGTGGGACGCTCCCAGCCAGAAGCTGGGATGTGGGGGAAGGGATACTGGGCTCGTGTGGATGGGTGGAGAAGGAAAGAGGAATATGAATGTATGGTTGTAAATCCACCCCTACACACCCTCCTTTCTTTTCCCTTACAACTGCTATTCTCAGCAGAGGAAAAGTTAGCCTTCCAGTACTCTCTGATTTCTCTTGCAGAGTCGGAAAGACAAGGAAAGACCTAAACAGAAGCACAAAAAACGTCCGGAGTCTCCCACCAGCCTTACCCCATCCTCGGTGCCCGTCGCTACAGAGAAGGTACCAAACCCACAGGGTGCGAGTGTGTGAATGTGGGGTGGGGAGGGAGGGCAGGGGGAAACCATCGGCACTAGCTTTCCTAGGAAGTGGGGAGGAGAGTACAGAAGAGCAGAGAAAGGGCTTTTGTCCATTTATTTTGATTCCTGATTCGTCACATTCTCGCTCTCTCTGCCTGACTCCCCACCTCGACGCCCACCTTGGGAATTTAACACGGCAGCTGTCTTGATTTCTGTCAGCACTGACGACACAATCATGGAGCTAAACTCCCAAGTGATTGAGCTGTAAGTGCCAGCCTGTTTTGCAGCAGATGTTTGGATTTGAAGCTCTCGCAGAATAGATAAATATCCATGCTTTGGCCTTTTCTGCTGCCACATTGTAAACAGCTCAGGCAGGTGGATAAGCAAGGCAAGGCTTGTGGTGTTATCTTTTATTAGACAAACTGATAGAGCTGAGGGGGGAAAAAACCCCAGGCAATCTTAGAAGCACATAAGATCTTCAAAGTGCATAATAGAGGTAGCGTTTCTGTCTGAGACAATGGGAGGTTGGTTCCTATTTAGTTCCTTCATTTCAGGAAAATTCAGGCAGAGGGGCACAGGGTGGTGGCCTATTTTGCTCCTGAGGCGTACAGGCAGTCCGGTTCCCTGCTGGGAAGATGTCCCTTGTGCAGGTTTGTCTGCCCAGTGCCCAGGGCTGGTGGGGCACAGTCAGGATGTCAGTGTGGTTCCGCTATTCTCTGCTGAAATCGTGCTGCTGATACGGACTCTTGCACCTGGCTGTAAATCAGGATAGCCCTGAGCTTTCTGTAATTTGTGCCAGCCCCCAAACTCCGATAGTGCAGAATAGACACAGTGGAACTTGCCTTGAGCTCGCATGCGACAAGGTGAAGGCCAAGTTTGCAGTTGTTCAGGATCAGGGAACAAGTGAGGTTACTCCAGCACCTGAACCTTTGGAGTTGTACTTTCCTCTCTGTAGTGGGAAAGTAAATTAATGCAGCTCCTTAGCAGGGCTGTTCTGGTGTAAGTGAGAGTAGGACTGGGGCCAAGCTCCTGCTAGAACAAATAAACAACATGGCCCAGGAATGTCCTTTTGTGCACAGAAGTGCTACTTGGAAAGGCTTGGGTGTCCTTTACATGGCAGGACTGCCTTGTGAAAATGAAAATTCACAGGCTACCAGTGTCTGCATATGTGAGAAACACTGCAGGGGCAGTCTGGGAGAGTGAAAGCTCCTGCCAGTCAGCACAGGGTTGCTTTGGGTTAGGACTGAAGAGGATTTTCTATGTTCTGTGTGCGGCCAAGCCTGGAAGCAGGGAGTGGATGTAGGTCAGAGCTGAAATGGCAAAGCTGGTCTCATGGTTCTCAGGCTGGGAGCAGCAGAAAGTTACAGCGGGACAGTGGAGGAACAGCCTCTGAGCTGCAATCACTCTTGATTTACCTGTGCTCATGTTAGGGCAGCTCAGCTCTGGCTTTTGGGAACAGCAGATTCACCCAGGTAACAGAGCTGTCAGGAACTGATGGCCTAAGAAGATTATTTTCAAGCTGAACTGAAATCCAAAACCTGACTCTTGGCTAGCTAGAGTGCTTGTTAGACAATTACCCACTGTCTCCTCCAAAGCCCTGACAGACCTTTATAAATAAGGAGGGAAGGGTGCAATTCAGTTTTACAGGCAGCTTTCAACTCTTTGTAAGCTAAAATTCAGGAGATCCTAATTACTGTAGCTGTGCTTGAGTGACAGGGTTTTAGTGTTTCCCTAGGGAGTTATTATTAATCCTCATAACAGAGAGTGTATTTCCCTTGCTTTGTTTTTTGTGCATAGATCCCAAAGCATTGTTCAAACTCTCTGTTACCAAAGGTACACACTCCAGATCAAACCTAAGAGCTGCTACAGCCTTGCACAAACCCCTCAGGGGGTGGTTGTATGAGGCTTTCTAGATAGTTGCATCAGTGTAACATTGCACGGGTTAGACTAATGTAAAACTTTGAAACACATTAATATAGCATGTCCAAACAAGTGTCCTATTCGAAGCCAAAACCATCTTCATCCTTTCTGGGTGTTAGATTAGTACAGCTCATCCCAGTAGAGTGTACTGGGCAGTGGGTAGTGTAGATGCAGCAAACCAAAAGCTGCCGTGACTCTGCAGAAGAGCATTGCTAGTTCCTGCTGTGCCATGGTTAGTCTCTGAAGAGAGCTGGGGTCTGTTCCTCTCTTTACCACTTGCATGATCTTGGGCAAATAATTTATCGCCTCCTTGGTTTTCTCCAAGTTACCCAATGAACCAGAGCGCAAATTCCCCGGGGATAATCCCTGCAGGTGACATGGCCCCCAGTCTTCCGTGGGGGGTAGCTGGGTGAGACCAGATCTCGATGACCTGCGGCAGCGAGGGCAGATGGTTGTGTCCAGGCGCCTGGGAGAAGGACACTGGCCCGGAGCAGCTGTGCAGAGCCGCAGGAGGCTGGTGCAGCCCTTGATGTCCTCGCCAGCCCCATGCTGGCAGCTCGCCATACCGCTCGCACCGTAGCCAAAGTGACACCACATACAGTGAGTCCCAAGCTGCCATCCTGGTGCGCAGGCTGTGCTGGAGCAGGGGTTGGGCCGGAGGCACGGAGCATCACCAGTGGTGAGGAGCTGGAGCATCAGTCAGATGAATCAGCAGAAGGGCCCTGGCACCTCTTCCTCTGTGCGCACTGGGACTGCGGGCAGGCTGTAGTGTGGCACCAGGTGATGGAGAGGTGTTACCAGTGCCTGAATCCACACTCTGGTCTGCTCCCAGTTTGCTTAGCCTGAAAGGAGCCTGGGGCAACAGACAGCTGAACCCCAGTGTCGGGTGTTGCTATCAAAGTCCTCGTAAACTTTCAGCAACCCTTTAATAATGGATTTTTAGAGCTATAGTCCTGTATAGTAGGACTTTTCAAGCTGCTTCACCACGTTAGGCTGACAGCAGGGGAACTATGTTTGGTTGCTTTGGAGGAACAGTGGTATATCCCACTTCCTTGTTCCCTCAGGCAGCCTGGCCTCTGGGTTCACCTTTTTCTTTAATTTTGCAATCCAGATTTATTTTTCAGTTCCAATTTTCACCTAGTATGTTGGCCACCCTGTGCTCCCCTCTTGAACCATTTAGTTATGAAGAAGATCCTTTGATGTGGTTTCAGTCTTCCTCTTGAAATCAATTGTGCTAGACCTCTGACTTCTGCCAGATTTTCGAACATCTCACTGAGTGCTTCCCTGCGACTTCTAGGAATGTAAATACCAGTAATATCTGACACTTGGACTCTCCCAGGCCTCCGTGTCCTGTCTGTGCAGTGACAACCTCTCACCGCCTGACTCTGGTCTGGGGGACAAACACATTGCAAACACAGTGGTGTGGCCTCAGCTCTCGTCTACACCGGAAAGTGAAACTAGGGTGTGAATTCACGGCATGCAAACGACTCTTGACAACACCTCTTCTGAGCTCTCCTCCTGCCTCTGAAAAGTGTCTTTGGGTGATGCGATTTTCATCGCTCTCAAAGAGGGGCAGGAGACCCTGCTCATGGGGCACGGGAGTTCCCTTCCAGAGAACGTGCAGAGCAGCTGACCTGCTGAAAATCCCCCGGTGGTGCTCCAGGGCTAGGGCTTTTGGGTGGATTTGGAGGTGGAGGGGTTGTAGAGAGTGGATTTGTGCTGGATATAGGCACTCATTCGTTGTCATACCGGCTACTTGGAGCTCCTACAGACTTTCTGGGGACTGGGAAGGAGGCAGAAAACATCCCCTCTGGGTAATAGTTTCTGGCTATAGTAGTTTCTGGCTATTTCATGTGGTCTATCCAAAAACTACAAAATGCTGCCAACTAGTAATGCTTTTTGAATGCTTTTTTTTGTTGGAAAGATGGTATTCATGGAGCGGGCCTGGGGCAGAGGAGGGTTTCTCGCCAGGGGAGGAGCAATGAGTCTCACCAGTAACTCTTGGTAGCCAGGCCTGCTCCGGCTCTGGAGTCACACGCTGCCAGACAAATTCAGGAGGCAGTTTCTGTGCTCGGGATCTCTCCGTGTAGCTGGTGCCTGGTTCTGGCGATCGAGGTTAGTGAGCAGGCAAAGAGCGAGCAGCGTGTCTCTCCCCTCCCCCTGCAAATGCCCCGGGGGAGCCGTCCTGCCGCTCTCTGTTGCACTTGCAGTAAATCTGCAGGATTGCAAGCCACCCCAGCTGCCTTCTCCTGCCAGCTGCAGACATCATGATCACTTGTTGACACACACTCACACATGCTACGTGTTTTGGGCTGCAACATCTGGCTTGATCTGGGTTTTGTAATCTAAGATGTGTATGCCAAGGCCTCCCCGCACCCACCCTTTCCTGGTCAGGTGCTGCGGAGGGAGCACAGCAGGGCGAAGAGCGCACGACTGCAGGGATATTTTCCAGGTTTCCCGCTGTTATTTGAGCTCTCGGCATCTGCCCAGGACGGGCCTGGAGCTGACGGATCCTGGGAACCTCTGCTCTACCCCTGGCTTAGGCAAATTCAGTGTCACTGTGATGGGTAGGGGTTTGTGGGAGAAGGATGATGACTACCCTGCAAATCAAAGCATGGATATTTGTGGTAGGAATCCCTGAGCCTTTTAGCATCCCTTGTCCTGACATGAGTGGGAATTTGCCAGTGACATCAGGCACTTAAAAATAAGGTTTTTGGCCCATCTGTATCTCGTGTCCCCACTCACAAAGAACAGATCTCGAGGCTGAGGGAAGGGACGTGATAAAGGTTGCGAGTGGCTCAGACACAGAGACGCTGTGGCTTGTACACACACTTCGGCCCAGAGCTCCTGATGGAGACTCGTCTGACCTCTAGCTAGCGATCCAGCGTGGAAAGGCAGCTGATGCTTCCAGCCTGCCTGGGTGGCTGCTTCAGCACATCGCCCTGCGGTGCGTGGGCTGGAGGAGCTGCTGCTCTTGTCGCATTGTTCCTCGTTCATGTCCTCCCTCCTTCCCCTCATCAGTAGTTTAATCCAGGGCAAAGCCGCTCTGTGTTTCTGACGCGGCACCAGCCTCCCCCACCCCTTCTGTATTTCGTCAGTGGTTCCCTCTAGGAGCTCGTCCCGCCAATCAGGAGGCAAAGAGACGCTCTTCTGATTTCCCATAAATAAATTAATGAATGAGGAGCTTGGGTGCTGCACAGTGTCACAGAGAGGCCAGGAAACAGGTACAGCCCCTCGGGGGACAGCGAGTGCCGGGGGGGAAGGAGGTGCGTGCATGCCTGCGCTTGGGTGTCCGCGCGACTTCGTCTTTCTTCTCCCAGCTCCAGGTTTGAGGCAGGAGTTTCCCCATCAGACCGTCACCTCCAGCTGGGGCAGCAGGTTTATTCTGGTGACATTTTTCACTTGATTGCTTTAAATAGACCTTCAAAATGTAGCTGCTGCCTCATTTTGAAAGAGAGCTCTCTCACTTCCTCAGTGCTTCCCTATTTTTTTTTCCTCTGCAGCATGCTCTCCCCCCCCCCACCTGTTTGCAACACATGAAACATTGCTGTTTCTGCACACACACACGCGGATTTCCATGCTGGAGAAAAACCGATGAGCCAGAGATTGAGACCTCTGTTTATGCACAAGGCAAGCAGCAGGCACGCAGGTTTCTCCAGTTCTGCTCCCTCTCGGCAGCAGCCCGAGTCTCCTTCGTTAGGGAGGTGATGGGACTGCAGCCCTCCTTACTGTTATTAATATTGGCATTATGGTAGCAGACCCTCCCCTTCAGATCAAGGCTGTGTTGTGCTTGGCAGTCCACGTGTGTCTCCTGGAAGGCTCCGCTGCCACACAGAGCTTGCAGGCTCCACGGAGCAAAGTGGGAAAGAAATAGAGGCACAGAGAGGGGGAGTGATTTGGTGCGGTTTCAGCTTCCTTCTCCCTGCTCCTTGCCTGCAATGCTTGGGCCCTTGCCCCAAATTCAGGCTCTCTGGAACGGCTGCTAGAGAAGGGCCCTTTGTGGTGAGGAGGGCTTGTGGTCGTACCATACAGATCTGTCTGCCCCGACCTGTTTGGCAAACAATATCTAGGCTAACATTTGGCAGGAGAAGGGAAAATCCTGCCCCCGAAATCTCTGGGAGTCTCTCAGGGAGGTCTGGGGGGTCAGATCAGCCCTACAGGTGAGTGTCTGTCCATTCACCGCCTTCAACTGGGCCAGCGCAGCCTCTCTCCCCCCCACCCCCTTTTTCTTTCCCCCTTTAATTTTGCAATTAAGATTTATTTCCCAGCTCAGATTTCCCCCTTCAACCCTGCACTAATTCATTACTTGCCCTGCACTCCCTTCCTGACACTCTGGATTTAGAACATGTCTTCTCATGTGGTTTCCCCCTGCCCTTCTGTGGCCTCGTGCACCTTGTGCGGAGCTCCAAAGAGGCGAATTTATGGGAGGAAAATTCGGGGCTTTGCATTTCTGCTGAGACGTGAGCCATCTCGTTCCTGCGACTTCGTGAGCAGTCTCAGGACTTCCCATAGCCCCCAGACACTGCTCTCCTTTCCCTCCCCAGGCAGATGTGGAAAGTCGGAAAGATTTTCATGCTCCCTCTGAGCTCATAAATCAAGAAGGCTTAATCTCCTACATCCAGGAGTCTGTGATGAGAAAATACAGATTCCCCCTCCTCTCCCCCCTAATTTCCACCACTCCCTTCCTCCTGTCTTTCATATTCCCAGCACATCTGGTGTGTGTTAGGCTGCCAGCTGTTGCATTGTGTAGAGTGATTAAACCATGTGGGAGGAATGGGGAAAGATTTTTATCTGGGCATTCATGAGTCTGCATTACAAGCCCTTTTTTCTTTAGCCCTCCCCAAGAAGAGGTCATCTGGAGTCAGGGATAGTGGAATGTAAGAAAGGTATCGTGCTTCTCTGTGTCTTCCTTGTATCTGCTCAGTAAGAAATAAAAGGTGTTTGCACTAGTGTACAGGTGTTATATTTTGGGCTGTAGCCACCACATTGGAGCTATATCTATAATATTGATTGGTTGCAGTAATATCTTGCAAGAAGTGATCTTTGAACACTGCTAGTTTGGCTTTGAAGTGACTTGAAGGTGAAGGTTTCATATCCTAGCGTGGGTGCCCCGGGGGATCTGTTTTTGGGTTCATTCCACTCTCCCCCGCTAAACTCCCACACTTCTCTCTCTCATCCCAAGCTCCTGGATTTCCTAGCATCTGGTCAGCCTCTTCATCCCCCTTGCTTCCCTGTCTCCTGCGGGCTTATATGGGGTTTGGATAGCATCTGTTGCTGCAGGGTCAGATGCTGCTCTAACAATGTCACTGTGAAATATTTACTGCAGTAGATTTGGAAAGCCCTGGGCTGGCAGGGGAGGTGCTTCAGTGGTTGCTTTAGGGAACCCAGGGAAAGTCCCGTCACAGCACAAGGATGAGCAAGTTCCCCCAGGTGGAATGACCTCGCTGAGAATAGCACACCTGAGAGATGCAGCTGAAATGCATGCTTGAATCGCAGCCAAATTCAGATTTTATTTGGGCTGAATAACCCTCTGACATCTCTGATGTCTGTGCCCTGATTGTCAGTGCCCTGTTTAATTTCCTGCAGTGAGATGGGATGAGCGTAATCCCTGGGAGTATAAAGCCTGGTGCCACCAAGCAGCAATAGAGGGAAATGTTGCTTTTTCTCCCCTGAGTAACATGACCTGGCCATCACTTTGTGGGCAGAGGGGGCAATTACTTCTCTTAAGGGGAAGTTGGTAAAAAGAGCCCCTGCTGCGGCCGCATCTGGCCTGAGTGAGTCACCTCTGTGTTTGCTTCTGCCAGAGCTCCACCAGCCACCATGAGGGGAGCAAAGAGACCTCGGAGGTCGGCAGGTCGGAGGTGAAAGGCAAGAAGTCCTCAAGCCATGGCAGCAGCCACAAGGGGAAAAAGACGGGAAGCGGGAAAAGCTCGGTTGGCTTCAGCTCAGCTTCATCTAGCGGGACCTTCCAGCCTGCAGGTAAGGGGCGAGAGAGAAGCAAGAGAGAAGGGGAGAATGGGGATGATGTTTTGCTTTGCTCCTCTTTGATATCTCTGCATCGTAAAGATACCGATTCATCAGCTAGTGCTGTGAAACTTTGCGAATGGCTCTTTCTTTAACCCCTTGAAGGCAAAGGGAAAAGTCTTATTGCTACTAACTCCACGCACAGAGGGAAGAACTGAGTCAGATGAGTGTTACAGCTCCCCTCCTGTGCAGGCCTGCTGCACTGCAAGGAAAAACAGATCCAGATGTCTTGAGTGGAGGGAAGAGTGAAGGGATACTGTGCACAGGCAATATGGGCAGCACCTGCCCTCTCCTCCGTAGGTGGTACTGTCTGCAGCAGTGTTTTAAGGAGTATGAGTAGAGAGACCTGAGCCAAAACCTGATATCCAGGCTCCCCTGAGCTTTGAGTCAAAGCCTTGCAGGGCTCCCATCTGCTCCGAGCTTGCGCAGTTCTTCTTCGAGCTGTTGTCGTAACAGCAAGCCTGTTTCATCTCCTGGGACCCTCATCGGGATGGGAGGGACAGTGGTGATGCAGGGCCTGGGGGAGCAGACACATGCAGGTTTGGATGGGATGAAGCCGCTGGTGTGCACCTCTCATGCTTGCTAGAGAGCATCAAAGCAATGCAGGGGGAGCAGAGCTGGGAGGTGACAAAGATGTCCTTCAGCTCAGTAACCAGCCTGTGCCAGAGGACCTGCATTGTGACCGTGCTTCTGTTGCCTTGTGAGCTGAGTTACTGCCACCACGAGCCTTCCTATATCTGCTTTCCCTCTGCTTCCCCCAGGTACCTCCTGCAGTAACTTGCAGTGCTCCCAGGACTTTGTGACATTCCCCAAGCTTGAGCAGGACGACGAGAAGTACCGGAAGCCTGTCTCTTCCTCTTCTTCTTCCCACTGCTCCCCTCTGTATGAAGGCCAGAAGGGGGACATCTTTGAGCAGAAGGTTATCTTCTCCGGCTTTGGGTCCATCATGCGCTTCTCCACCTCCGCGGTGAGCCAGCAGAGAGGCCGTGATGCTTCCCCCGTGGACTATAAGGCCTCGAACCCTGTCAGCGGCCCTGCGGTGGGGACCAGCGGGACCAGCGGTAGCAGCAGCAGCCACAAGCGCATGCCATCCCTCAGCATGGAGGAGGGAGAGGTGCTGAAGGAAAAGAAGCACAAGGGTAGCAAGAAGAACAAACATGGGCCTGGCAGGCCAAAAGGGGGAAAAAGCAAAGAGATTTTGGGTGCCCAGCTGGCTGGGTCCACATCTACTTCCTCGTCACCCTTCTCCGGGGGCTCTCTTGTTAGCTCCAGCATCGGCAGCTCTTCACGGTCCTTCAGCCACACGGGGAATCTGCCCAGCCTCAGCATGGAGTCCCCGCTGCTGGGTTCAGGTATGTTCCCCCTTAGGGCTGCAGGTGTGCAGAGTTCCTCCCAGCCATGCTGTCATCTTCATCACATTTGGCTGGTGTCTGGACCTGTCAGCACAGGGTCCAGTCCCTTTAATTCATTCCCAGGAGCTATAAGAATGCACATCTGGGTCTTCCCTTCCCATTTTGGCCTTCATCCTAGAATCTCCTCTGGGTCAGCTTCTCTGTCGTTGGAGCTGGGCTGCAGATTGGAGCTGGGGGGCATTTCAGATTCTTTTTGCTCAAGTGCTGGCAAACCTCAGCTAGCCAGAGCTTCATTTCCAGAGCAATACAGAGAGGGGATATTCACAGGCCAAACCAGAACAACCACAGTCTGACCCCAAATGAGGGACTCTCATAAGTGGTTCAAGTTTAACCCCTCTTTTAAAAGCAAAACCTCTCATCCTGGTCTTACCACATCCATGTAGGGTTGGGAGACTGGTGCAGCATTAACTCTGATGAGAGCGTTATGGCTGTTCCCAGCCGGAGTCCCCTTCCCTGGCCTGGCAGGGCTGAGGGCAGCCAGGACGTGGGGCAGGAAGGGGTTAAGGCAGCAGGCAGAGGAGGGGCCTGCTGCTCAGGGCTGAGGTTTGACACTGTTCTGGCAGCAGAACTTGTCATCGGTCTATTGTGGGTTGTTTGCAGATGCTCCAATTTAGGTCAGATTGCAAAAAGAGGGGGGTATAATTTTGTTGTGTGCGCCTGGGAGCCCTGGCCCATTTGTCTGCGCTGCCTGAGAGAGGAGAGGAGCTGCAAGAATTGATGCAACTTCCATAATCATAACCTTAGGCCAATTTTTTTTTTGCCTCCCCCTTGGAACAACAAAGGGATGTTTCAAAGAGGAGGAGGCTGCCAGGCCCCACTCTCCTGCCTGCTCGTTCTTCCATTCTTCTCTTGCGGAGAGATGTTGGCAGGGCTCTGAGGGACCCAGCTTTGGGCACTGCCTCTGCTGCATGCCTAAGCCAAGGGGAAGTCAGACGGGTCCCCTCCCTCCGCAGCAGCTCTCTCCCCACCCTTTCTTCCTCATTTATCTGTCTGTGCCCCACCGTCATCTCTGGGTATCGTGGAAGGGGGCAGGTTGGCTCAGCAAGATTGTGGTCTCGTGACTAGCATGGGCAGCAGAGAGTGGGACTCTCTGAGTTCACCACCCCCTTCTGCCACTGACTTGTGCCTTCGGTGAGTCACTTTATGCTGCGATTTCTTGGGGTCTGGGGGGCAAACGAGAGGGGGACAGGGGCAAGGCTGGAAAAGGTTGTGATACCTTTTGCTTGAAGGATTGCTGACTGTGACCACCCTCGCTGCGCACCAGGCTGGGAGATGCTGAAATGCATGTTACGCTTGGTCTTGTGCATTGGTGCCACCCTCCCTTTCTGGGATCAAGCCCTGCAGAAAACCAGCTGCTTCCAGGCCATCGGAGGGGAGCGTGGCTCTCTAACACGTCTCCTCCCCTTGCAGGGATCTACACCAGTAACAAGGACCCTATTTCCCACGGGGGCGGAGTGCTCAGAGCTGTGTGCAGTACACCCCTCTCTTCCAGCCTGCTGGCACACCAGGGTACGTCGTCTCTCCCACAGCTCAACCGGTCTCCCTTTGCTAGCACCATCCCAGCTTCCTCTTCCTCAGTCTCCACCACGCAGGTAAGAACCTCAGGACCAGGAGAGGGACTGTAGTTCAGGAGAGCGTTGGGACAGAGCAGGCACTGGCAGAGCAGGGCCAGTTTGTGGGCACAGAGGAGTTGCTTTTTCCGCTTGGGAACAGCTACTCTTCCTTCAGTTTGGAGAGCAGCTGCCAACTGCAGCTTCCCTTAGAGTCGGTAGAAAGATGCAGGCAATTTTGCGTCGCAGCCCACGCAGCCTGTTTCGGGGTGGGAGAAATTGCAACCAAAAAGGATGCATTGCTTTCCACTGACTGTAAGGAGAGCCCAGACAGCGCTCAGGTAGCAGAGGCCTGGCTCTCGGTGTGTGCTGTGTCCCGTGCTGCTCATCCCCTGCTGCTCGGCTGGATCCTGCCACCGGTGCCAGCCCTACCTTCACTCTGTAGCGCAGATAACTTGGTGGGAGGGCTCGCACATCCCAGCTGGGTGGGCTGTGTGTGTGCCAGGAGACAGAGCCTTGTCCTTTGTTGGGAGCTCACTGTGAGAGGTGTTTTACAGGGAGGAGAGAGTTAGTTTTACAGCCTCAGTGTTAACACGGCTCATTCAGACCTCTTGGCTCTGAGACGGGGCTGGGAAGATTTCAACTGTCTAGCAAGACTTCCAAGGAGATATTTTTAACGCTCTCTCTCATGAGCAAGCGGGGTTCAAGAGTCAGGAGGAGATGGAATAATGAAGTTATTTCCCTCTTACGTTTTTGAGAAGTCATTTCTCTCTCTCTCCCTCCTTGTTTTGCCTTGTAGGTGTTCTCACTGGCAGGTTCGACGTTTAGCCTCCCTTCCTCACATATTTTTGGAAGCCCCCTCACATCTGGGCTATCAATCAACCCACTCTTAAATCAGTCGGAAAGCAGCCGGGCAGGTACGTGAATCAGAAGGTATGTGAGTTTGGACTTCCAAAGGGGTCTCCCTGGAAGAGTCGAGACAACTGCATCCATAGTTCTCCAGCTGCCCTCCCTGCTTGCTCCCATCCCGTGCGTGTGAGAGCCAGGGGCTAGGAGAGAGGGACAGTGGCTTTTTCCCCAAGACAGGGGGTGCTTGTGTTTGCCTTAATGAAGTGCTGGCTTGCAGTCCCGTAAAAGCACATCTGCTGGTGTGTCCATTGGATGTTGTGTGTCCCTGGACATGTGCTAGAAAAGTGCGAGAATGTAAGTCCTTCCCTACCGAAATTTGTTGTCTTTTTGCACACTAAAGCTGTACAAACCTAGTGAAAACTACCGTGAGCTTTTGCTTGTTCAAAGTAAGTTAAAAGTTTTTATTGGGATTTTGTTTTTTTTTTTTTTTTTTT
>VYZM01012526.1:19794-34943 GCA_013398915.1 Dromas ardeola
ATATGCTGCAAGATTTATACTTTTCTTATTTTAAGCTGTGGTGGTTTTTTTTTTTTTGTTTTGTTTTTTTTTTTTTTTTAATGCAGCTAGAAAACCAATAGTAAAATAATTAATAATAGTAATAATAATAGTAATGGATTGAATATGCTCAATTTACATTCCTGAGCTGGTGGGTGACAAACTTACACGTGAAACAGATTTACCTAGATTTTAACTGACTTGATTCTCTGTATGGTATATTTATTGCCTAAGCAGTACCATAGGAATAGTTCACCTAGCACAATTCAAAGAAGAAAAAAAAAAAAAAAAAAAAAAAAAAAAACTGGGTATGCTTTTTNAAAAAGAAAAAAAGCTGTGTCCATGTTCATCCACTCATACTGAAAAGACTGCAGCAGAAACCCAAACAGCAGTATCAGCCTGACAAATTGTGGTATGTGACATAAGCTGCAGCCTAAACCCTCAATACCCTCTACTACACTGCCCACGCACGAAAGCTCAGTGTGAGGAACCGAACGTATGGCAAAGGAAACATCTTTTCTCCCACCAGTCTCAGTCTCATAAACAATCCCTGTACCAGAAGCTCTGCTAATCTCTAATATTTCCTTCATGTGTATGGCTGTATAAGATGAGATTAGTTTTGAATAAGTGACAACTTTAACAAAGAAGCTTTCCTCAGGAAGTAGTACATAAATGAGACAGTGAGCAACAGAAAGAAAGCAATATATTCATAATGCAACAAATTTGCAATGCAAGGTATGAAGCATGAAGTGGAATGTTAAGGAGTGTAAAGAGAAAGCAAACTCACACCCCTCCACCCCACCCCCCTAAACCAAAACAAAACCAAAACCCCAACCAAACACAACTGTAAAACAATGATTTCCAATTGTTCTGTGAATTGGGGCCACTCAAGAAAACTGAGAGTGCTCTGCAGGCTCCTGCCCATGCCTGACCCCCAGACTTGGTCTCTTGCAAGGAGCCAAATTAGGTTACTGAGCGCTCACTGCTCTCTGCCTTTCCTGCCGGCTGTGCCAGAAGCTATATAGAGACACTGTCTGAGTGTGCAGGGCTGGGGTTAGGAAAACCAAAGCCTACATGGAGGTCTCAGTCTGGTGAAGTATGTGAAGGGCAACAAGAGGGATTTCTACAAGTATGTAAAGAACAAAAGGAAGACCATGGAAAATGAGGTGGGGGACCCGGGGACAAAGGACATGGAAAAGGCTGAGGCACTTGACGTCTTCTTTTATCTCGGTTTTTGTTGGAAAGACCAGACTTCAGGAATCCCAGGCCCCTGAAACCAGAGGCGAAGTCTGGACTGAGGAAGACTTGCTCTCAGTGGAGGAGGATCAGGTTAGGGAGCACTTTAACTACCTGGACACACACCAGTCCCTGGGACCTGACAGGGTGTACCCGTGAGAGCTTAGAGTGCTGGCCAATATCACTGCAAGGCCACTCTTGATTAGCTTTGAAAGGTTGTAATGATCAGAAGAAGCTCCTGAGGACTGGAAGAAAGCAAATGTCACCCCTATCTTCAGGATGAAGGACCCAGGGAAGAGCAGGCCTGTCAGCCTCATCTCGGTCCCTGAGAAGGTGATGGATGGACCTGGTCTGGAGACAATCTCCATACCCATTGAAGGACAAGAAGGTGAGCGGGAGCAGTCAACATGGTGTTATGAAGAGGAAATCACGTTTAACCAGCCTGAAAGCTTTCTATGATGAGAAGACTGGCTTGGTAGATAAGAGGAGACCTGTAGATGTTGTTTATCTTGATTTTAAGAAGGCTTTTGACACTGTCTTTCATAAGATCCTCATAAAGAAGCTGATGAGGTACAAGCTAGATAAGCAGAGGATGAAGTGGACTGAAAACTGGCTGAACTGCCAGGCTTAAAGGATTGTTATCAGTATTACAAAGTACAGCTGGAGACCGGTTCCTTATGGTATACCCCAGGGGTTGCTACTGGGTCCAATACTGTTTAACATCTTTACTAATGACTTGGACAGTGAGACTGAGTACACCTTCAGCAAGTTTGCAGATGACATAAAACTAGGAGGAGTGACTGATACACCAGATGGTTTTGCCACTATCCAGAAGGACCTCTTCAGGCTGGACAAGCTTATGAAGGTCAACAAAGGGAAATCTGAAGTCCTGCACCTGGGGAGGAATAACCTAAGGCACCAGCACACACTAGAGGCCCACCGGCTGGAAAGAGTGACCAGGGGGATCTGATCCATGTGTGTGCTGGGAGGAAATGTAAAAGAGGGAGCCAGGCTCTTGACAGTGGTACCCAGTGACAGGACAAAAGGCAGAAGTTGAAACAAGGGAAGTTCCACTTATATTTAAGAAAAAAATATTTCCTCTGTGAGGGTGATTAGACAGTGGAATAGGTAGCCAAGATAAACATGCAGTCTCCACCATTACATGCAAAACCTGTTAAGACACAGTCCTGGGAAACCAGCTCCGAGCACGGCATTGGAATAAATGATCTCCTCCCTGTCTCAGCTGTGATTATTCTGCTTTGTTTGGGAACCACAGCACCAAAATCAGCAATCCATATACTGTTTCAGGAAATGACATATTATAAAGTGTCTATCACAGAATGAGGGAAGGCTACCTCTCACAGAAAACTAGTCACAAAATGCTCAGAAGCTGTAGTGCAGAGTGACTAGGGAAGCTAGCAGTATCAAATGGTCCTGGAACAGAAGCTGACCAAATGGAGATAGTATGCTGGGCATGTCTTTTAGGCCTTGAAAGAAAAAGGATAAAAAAAAAATACAAGTACTAGAAAAATCACTTATCCTGTGAAAAGTCCTCAGTGCGTGGTCAAAAATGGAAAGTTCAGGAGGTTTGTGATGACATTTTTTGGGGAATAACCTTATGATCCCACAGGTAAGCAGAACATACAGATAGACTAACACTTAAATATGCTATGCAGTGTCATAAGCCATTGCCTGTCAACTCAGTGCTTGTTGTGTTCAGACTGATTATTCCCCTGGAATGCAAAAATCAATTCTAACTTGCAAACTATTATTTTGCACAGACCCGCAGTATTGCAGGTTTTGCTCTCTATTTTATATTCAGTAACTCTCAGGGGAGCAATCAGAGGCCAAAGATAATTGGTAACAGTCACCAGTGAATTCATTGGACAAAACTTTCCTCAAATCCAGAAGGTGATCTCATTTTGTTAATTAGCCTTTTTTTGTTGAAACTGCTGATATAGCTAAAAGCTGTAAGAAGAGAGGGGAGAAGTGAAGATATTTGTATCACCGCCCTCAAGAGCCATACAAGAGAGTGAGACGAAGAGATCTTAAGGTCTTAACTAAAAGCTTTACAGGATACTCTCTCTGTGTGTGCACAGGCACAAGCGCTTGTATGAGAGAGAGGAAGAGGCAACGTAACTTTAGAGACATCTCTGATCCACTAAAATTTACTTGGGCCTCAAACCTAGAAGAAAGTGACACTTTGGGTTGTTCTTCCCAATTGTACCCAGGCTCCCTAGCTTAATTCTCGCTTGTAGAACAACAAATATCTCTATAATTAAAGAAGCCTTCTAAAGGAGCCTGCCAAAATTGTATCCCCTTTAATAAACCTGGGCCTCCCGTTTTGCGTAATAAGGGTCCATCTTTTAATAAGGGCAAGCAAGCAAATGTGAAGCAAATTCTGTAGTAACAGCACTACGGAAAACCCTATGGGAAAATTAATTGAATTCAAAGCTGGATTTGTATGTGGTACCATATACAAAACTAGGTATAAACCAGGGAGGGGAAAGAAAAAAACAAAACAATTCTTGGTTAGTAGCTCGATAGAGTCAGGATGTCTGCAAAGAACTTGCACATAGTCATAAGAATAAAAATTATAGCAAAATGCATGGATTATCTATGAGGTTGCTATCTTTTAAATGCTTTGCCCTGTTTTAGTGAGATTTTCTTTGTCTGACTGTGATTCAACAACCAGGAAACAGAACTTCAATATGATTCTGACCCCAAATTACAAGACCGCCAAGCATCAAATACTAGTCTATACCTACCCAGAAAGCAACATGTATCGTATAAAATCATTTTCTTGTCATTTCTGAAGTCTGGAAAACAGTATTACAAAAGTAAAGATGAAAGTTCCCTTTAGGGATACTTACTTGTGAACATCAGGAAGGAAGAAATAAAGTGGTACTCTATTATATCAGATACTTCCACCTTTCATGTCTATAAACTCCCTTTGCACATAAGCGATGCAAGAATTAAGTATCTTCAGTTCAAACAAATAGGTTCCTTCGAAGATGTTTTAACTTGTTAAAAGCAATGCTCTCTCTTCAAAATAATAAGAATATGCTTGCACTCTAATCTAACTTTATGACAAATTCAGTAACAGTGGAATGAGCCCTGTTTTCCAATAGACAAATATTAAGAGCTCATTAATTGTTAGTTTGTGCTTTTTGAAAATACAACAAGGAATGATATAAATAAAGCAAGAACTTTCTTGTATCTTATTTTACCAATGCATTATCTCTTTTTGCCCTTTGACATATTAAATCAACCACTCACGTCTCAACTACCAAGACTTTCAAGAAAGTATCTGGATAAAACTGGGTACTGTATCCGTTGCAGATTTCCCAATGTGAAATGCCATGTTTCCAAATAGCTTTTCTAGAACTACATACTCATCACTTTTTTAACAGGCAAAAAAAATATCATTAGTAATTTATTGATTCATAGAAATACTGTCAATGTTCAAACACTATTAAGTAGTGAATGTTTGAAGAAGTAAAGAGGTTGTTTTCAAAAGTCCTTCCAAACGGAGTCACATGGAAAAGGAAGAACATTAGATAGAAAGAAAATCCAGTGCCTGAAAGGTTAAAAAAAAATTCCTTTGACTGCATTTTGACTCCTCTGTTATACCTGATCTAAAAAAGCAAGGGTTTTTCAAAGGCATTTAGCTTTAAACATTCACAGTACCTTTGAATGTCCTCAGCAGGACCAGAAAAGAGGGATTCAATTTTCAAAGATAATTGTGTCAGATAACTGTCTCATCCCTTTTCAGAAACAATCTGATAAATACCTAATTACCAGCCAAGTGATTTCAGAGCCACACAGCTGGGCCTGAGAAAAGGCTACAGGGAATGACAAGGTCCCCTAAAGCCATCGAGAGCAAGAGGCAGTTGGTTTGTGAATGACTTCATTTATTCAGCTGATAAAATGCATAGAAAGTCCCCAGAGAAAACAAAATATTCATAAAATGTTGAAATAGTCAACAAAATCAATATTTAACCAGAGAAGTAAAATACTAATTGTCAAATAAATCAGGACTACGTACTACAGAACAATTAAATTCCAAAATCCACAACAGTCAATATTTGAATTGTTAAAACCACTAATTTTTTGTAGAAAGCATTTGTACACTGCTCAGTCTAACCTTGTCTCGTGTTCATACATAATGCTGTATAATAAGAAATTGGCTTTACAGTAATTTATACTGCAATCTGGTTGTGAACTTAGAGAACATTCTGATCTTAAACAATTATAGCCTTAACTGTCAAACTAGAAAGAATTTATAAATTGTCACCAATGTTCAAGAACGACCTCATGCTTCTTGAAAAAACTGGTAATCCAGCAATCCTTCCTAAAAATACAGAGAAGCTTCACTTTTTATTTTTCTTCACCAATCAAAAAACCCCACAGGTACAGGTAGCATCTCAGATTTCAGTGACTTTTTTTAGATCGTACATTGTAAAAGCCAATCCTGTAATCTTGATGAATTCCTTGTGCTTGGAGAAGTGTTGGCCCCTACTACATATCCTAAATGTTAATGGAGTGGAGTGGATGAAATATCAACATAATGATGCAGAGTTCAGAATCACAGATGGGAAGCAGAAGATTACTGATAATGCTTCAACAATATTAAATTGACCAAGTTATATATTCCTCAGGCTTTATGAAATACATGTTTGCTTTGTGAAAAATGCAACAGATCTGGGATGGTAATCTCAAAGGTACATATTTCTGACCTAACTCTGCTCCCAGATTGGAGAAAATTGATTGGAATTTCACTAATGCAATGAAATCGGGATAGATCTATGCACTTCTGTAAATCCCACTCACATAATTTAAAAATAAGGACACAAAAACCATTACATATACATAGCAGTGAGGTGAGTCAATGGCTGTTGAGTCTGCGACGTGGCGACAAAGATTTAAACTAAGCTGGTTGCCATTAGTCTGGAGTGGAACAATAGTGATCACATACTGAAGAACAGAGGGACAGTTTTAAAACCTGTTCCTTTCAGATTCTCAGAACAGCATTTCTGCATGCGTCATTATTCACCTTGCACATAAGCATGAATTAAAGCTGGCTGAGAAGAGTTGACACTCTGCTAGCATTTAGGTTGCAGCAGTCAGATACGCATATTCAGCAGGACAGAGAGGAAAAAGTGTGGGGTTTTGCTTATCTGAAAATCAAGATTTGACCTCACATCACAGCTTTGGCGTAACCAGTGTTGTGAAAGCATGCTTAAATATGGAAGTAAAATTCCCAGGTAAATCCTCTCCCCAGCTATGATTTAGCAAAAAGAAACCCGAGAGATAGTCACTCGATGAAAAGAAATGCCCGATCTTCAGTGCATGGCGAAAGCTTTGTGTTCCTCTGGCCTCCGTGCTTCTTCGACTTCTATCTATCATGACAGACAGAGGCAGTAAATGCCCCCTCATAAATTTAAAACTCTGTGAAATAAAAAAGGGAATACTAGACAAAGTCTTAGTGCATAAAGCAAAACAGGGGATGCTTTCCACTGTAAAGCTATGAAACAATAAGCATTTTGGGACCACAGACTGCAGCCTCTGGAGGAAAAAAGACTTGCCAGAGTATTTTTCTTCTTGAAATTCAACTTTGAGGGAAAGAAAAATGGCTTGGCTTTTGCCCTTAATAAGAATGAGAGCAATTAGGAAGGATCTGCAGATCTTGCCCCACCAACGAGCCTTTTCAGAGACAGAAATTTACATCAGGATTCAAAGAATATTCAGCTCTCCCCTAGAGCGCGTTCATCCTTTTGGGGTCGCCAGTAAAGGTGAAGCTTAAACAATGTAAAGACTTTCAACCTTGCCTGCTTCCTGGTTAAATAGACTTGTGTGAAATGCTAACTCCTTGGGGGAAAAGAAGAAGCCGCCAGCTTTCATGAAGATAGTGGAAGAGTGGCAGAATCCCTTTGAAACTGAGACTGATCTGATAAGGTCATTATGGTTGTTAATAGCAACCCTTTCCTCTGCTTCCTTGGACCAGGCGGTGGCATTTAGCTGCAATTCGGGGCAGCCAGCAGCCGAGCTGTCATTGCAGGGGGATGTTCGGGACTGGAAAGCCCAGTCCTGTCCATATCCCTGCAGGCATAAGAGCTTCTCCCTGTAAATGAGAGGAGTATTATTGCCTCCTAGCCTTTCTGGGACCAAAGGTAGTAGCTTTCTGCTATGTTTCATACTTAAAGTAGACTTTGCCATCTCACTGTCAATGTTGTTCCCACTAGCTTTTAAACCAGGAGTCCAGCATGAAGAGAAACACAAAAGACTTAAAGCAATTACATTTCTACAGTTCCTGAGGCTGTTGATCTTTGGGTCAAAGGAAAAAAAATCCTGATGTCACCACTCCCAGTCCCAAGAGGAATGCAGGGAGGACATAACCCTTACCTCTCCTGCCTGGCTAACAGGACCACACAGAGCTCCACAACAGCTCCAGGGGGGTGAGATGCAGGGCAGCGCAGTGGTGGGCCTTAAAGTATGTAGGAGGGAACGAAAAAGGAGATCTAGGATTATTTCAGAGAGAAAGTTTAGTGGATGACAGAATGACAGGGGTTGGAAGGGACCTCTGGAGATCATCTAGTCCAACCCCCCTGCCAGAGCAGGGTCACCTAGAGCAGGTTACACAGGAACGTGTCCAGACAGGTTTTGAATGTCTCTGGAGACGGAGACTCCACCACCTCTCTGGGCAGCCTGTTCCAGTGCTCTGCCACGCTCAAAGTAAAGAAGTTCCTCCTCATGTTGAGATGGAATTTCCTATGCTCAATTTTGTACCCATTACCTCTTGTCCTGTCACTGGGCACCGCTGAAAAGAGCCTGGCCCCACCCTCCTGACACCCACCCCTGAAGTATTTATAAGCATTGATAAGATTCCCCCTCAGTCATCGCTTTTCCAGACTGAAAAGACCCAAGTCCCTCACCCTTTCCTCATAAGAGAGATGTTCTAGTCCCCTAATCATCTTTGTAGCCTTTCATTGTATCCTCTCCAGCAGTTCTCTGTCCTTCTTGAACTGGGGGGCCCAGAACTGGACACAGTACTCCAGGTGTGGCCTCACCAAGGCAGAGTAGAGGGGGAGGATGACCTCCCTCGACCTGCTGGCCACACTCTTCTTGATGCACCCCAGGATGCCATTGGCCTTCTTGGCCACAAGGGCACATTGCTGGCTCATGGTCATCCTGTTGTCCACCAAGACTCCCAGGTCTCTTTCCACCGAGCTGCTCTCCAGCAGGTCAGCCCCCAACCTGTACTGGTGCATGGGGTTACTCCTCCCCAGGTGCAGCACCCTACACTTGCCCTTATTGAATTTCATAAGGTTTCTCTCGACCCAACTCTCCAGCCTGTCCAGGTCTTGCTGTATGGCGGCACAGCCTTCCGGTGTGTCAGCCACCCCTTCCAGTTTTGTGCCGTTGGCAAAGTTGCTGAGGTTACACTCTATCCCTTCATCCAGGTCATTGATGAATATATTGAATAGGACCAGGCCCAGTATTGACCCCTGGGGAACACCACTTGTTACCGACCTCCAACTGGACCCTGTGCCCCTAATCACAACCCTCTGAGCTCTGTCTTGCAGCCAGTGTTCAATCCACCCCACTGGCCATTTATCTAGCCCACACTTCCTAAGCTTCCCTATGAGGATGCTGTGGGAGACAGTGTCGAACACCTTGCTGAAGTCAAGGTAGACAACGTCCACTGCCGTCCCCTCATCTATCCACCCAGTCATGCCATTGTAGAAGGCTATCAAATTAGTCAGACATGATTTGGTGAATCCATGTTGACTACTACTGATAGCTTTCTTATCCTCCACATGCCTTAAGATGACACCCAGAATGAGCTGTTCCATCATCTTTCCAGGGATGGAGGTGAGGCTGACCGGCCTGTAGTTTCTGGGTCCTCCTTCTTGCCCTTTTTGAAGACTGGAGTGACATTCTCCAGTCCTCAGATACCTCACCTGTTCTTCAGGACCTTTCAAAGGATGCAGGACATGAATGCAGAACACAAATCCTTCTCACCCTGCTATTTCTGTTTCAGCCTCATATGAGGAGAATAGCTAACAGGGGTGGGGGGACCACAGACTATATGCAAGAAAGTGCTATTCCATAAACCCTGATAATCTCTTCAGTATGCTTTATTAAAGGGATTTATTCAGTTTATGTGCTATCAACAACCTATGTCAAAAACCTATGAAAAGCAAGCTCTTCCCAGACCGTGATGGGCTCCCTGTTCATATAGGTAGGAGGGAAAAGAGAATCTGAGGCAAGACCTGAAATCTCTTTTTAAATATTTCTATGGAATTGAAGTCTAGACAAAATAAATTTAAAAACTGCACTAAGTTTTATCAAGAGCATGCTATGCAAAAGAAGTTTCTCTCATAATCTAAATATTATTTTGAAAATGCAGATCATTCCCAAAATGAATATCATCTCCTTCCCCCTTCTTGGTTTCTCCTTTTAGGAAAATCCCTTACAGAATATTTTTAATCATCGCATCAGTTCTGGAACATAACTTGAGGTCTGAAGTTATCCATTACAGATGGTGATGATGCTCCTAGACCATCAATCCCATCTCTTAGAAACAGAGAAGCTGTTAGTCTCCATTAGTTTATGAAGTAAACAAGAGTTTGTGATTTAAGTTTTGTTTCTAAGTATTATTGTAGAAAAATAAATAAAAAGGATAAAGTCCTAAATATGTCCTGATCAGGAAAGCACAAGAGATATGGAAAAGAGAATAAAGGGTTTGTGTCTCAGAACAGCTATCCAAGCTTAGAAATTCTGATGTAAAACTTGAAATAATATTTACATACAAGAGCAAAGAGAAAAAACCCCACATATCTCAATACAAATTCTGGAGTTTAAGCTACTCAGATAGTACAGCAAACCCAAGTCTGGCAATAATTCTCTCCTATCAATGCAATGAACTTTCCTGAGAGAAAAGAAAATATGGAGTTCAAACCAAAGGGATTTCATTTTGTCAGAATATCTAATATACTAAAAGTTCAGATTATCTTCTAGAATTTTGACAGGTCCCCAGTTTCTAGCATGGATCCTCACACATTTTTTATCTGTCAGATGCATGATCAGATGCTCACACATGTGTCACACTCCCTGTAACTACAAGAGACACCAGCTATAAACATATTTTAAAAGTTATGGATGTGCCTGACATAACTGGTGTGACCTTTCCTAATAGAGGAACTGCTGTATAATCACTCTCAGATGGGCAAGAAAATAAAACATCTTGAATCACTGAATTCAGTCACATCAGCAGGAATTTGAAAACGTGGACCAAATAACTAAACTGCTAGCTCCTAACCCTTCAGAGACTAAAGCTGAAATATTCCTGAGCTGGACAGAAACAGACAATTGGAAATTTATAGATGCGGACAACTGATTTCCTAGCAATAAACCATAATGACCAAGTAACTTGTAATGGATGAATAATTAGGTAGGGGTAGAAAAAAAGGCTGAATCCACAGGAATTGTGTATTCATGACTTAATAGTCAGCTGTATTTCTGCATATTTCATTTAAACAGTTCTCTCATTCTGGGGCTACTAGAGGAGTGACTACCATGCACACGTTGTGATAGTACAATTTTAAAAAGGCTAAGAGTGGTTCAAGAGAAACCTTTCTTTCTGGCTTCATTGAAGCAGCTGTCTCTCTGGAAGTACCTGAAATAAAGTGGCATTCATTTTCTAACCAGCTCTACACTATCAGAAATAAGATACCAATGGAGCAAGACAGCAATATCATATACTTTCTCTCTGAACTGGAAACTGAAATGAAGAATATTAATTATATGTTAGAGAAAATTATGCATGTGCTGGCTTGTGCTACTGGCACTTTTGGAAGGCAATATTGCTTTTCTAGGACTCCAAAAAAGGCAACATTAACTTAAATTAGCGAAAGGAAGACACTGTAAAAAACTAACTCAAGATGGTTTTACCCCATTTACCTCTTTTAAAAATAATAATTTAGTTCTAATATTTCCATTACTTTGCCTTTCTGCTCCCCACTTTTTCCCCGCATTTCCTTTCAGATAAGTTGGGAGACCTGGATCTATGTAGATAGGTTCTTTGCAGCACTCTAATGCTACAACCGGTAAGAAGAGAGCAGTGGATAAGACGTTTGTATGACCGCAATGTAAATTTACTCACATTTTGAGCATGTGATTTATCATATAGTCAGACAAACTAATGAGTATTAATGAAGAGGTTCATAACATGCCTCAAAGTCACATTCCTTGCACACATTAAAGTGATTCAGAGCTACTCTTCGCCAGTTCTTTTTCTGTTAGTGAGAGGGAAATAAATTTATTTTAAATCCTTGCTCTCATTTGCGCCAACACATATCACAACCCACTTTACATTTATTTCCCAAAAAATGGATACTTAATCTATTGGCAGAAAAAAAGTAAATTTGTTAAGCATCACAAAGAGCATGTTCTATAGAGTACAAAATACCCCTACACTTTTTAACTGGAAAAAAGTAACAGCTAATAATATTTCCCCAGGGAAATGAGTATGCACTAGCATACTTGTACGTGCTTATCGAATATGATGGTACCTTGCACAGCAAGCACTCAAATTGAAACCTCTAACAATATATGATCATAATTAATAAATTAATAATTAATAAAGCTTCTTTTGCATAACCACAAAGCAATTCAAGAATTTCAGTATCTGAAACAAAATATTTTCATTATTCCCCGGAACTCTTCCCATTTCTTTTATGTCACCTCATGTGCAGACTTTTACTAATATCTCTCAGATACCAGCATCTGAACATTTGGTCAAACTTCACTAACTGAGTCTTTACTAAAGTTGTTACCATGGGATGATCTGTTCATAAGCACAAAATCTACAACTGTCCTGGTTTTTGCACAATGGTTTATACCGTTTGTTTATAAATAGTTCCTTCCCAGTACATATAAAAAAAAGTAATAGATGCTGTTCTACCACTGCAGGCAAGGAGAACTAAGACAACTATAAATGTAGCACATGAATAGAAATTACAGCAGGTTTAATTACAGTGAAAAATAAGAAAATCCAAAGCTGCTGAAAAGTAGTTTGAAAACCAACAGTCCTTGGTAAGAAAAAGACAACTTCGTTTTCAAATGGCATTCAGAAAATCAAATTTCCCTGCAAAAAACTTTTCCTGTTTAAATATTCAAACTCCGATCTTCACATCCTGATATTTATGAGACTCCTCTTTTAGCAATTTGCTGCACTAATCTAAAGTAATATTGCTCACATTTACATATAAATTAAGCCAACTACATCATCACATTCTTCAAGCAGTTTATTTACTCTGTACTTGGCAAAGCGTCTGTTTTAGTTTTCCATAATACAGAATATATCATATAGAAAATATACACCTCTGAACATCTGAAATGGAATAAACTGAATCGTATGCTCAATGTGACACGGCAGATTCAGAATACAATGTTAGAAGAAGGGAAGTAAGAAAACTGCAGGAATGACACAATATAGTTTTACTGCTCTTCCATTTAGTGCAACCTGTCAGTCTAACTGTAAGTCTAAACCACTAACTTTCACATATGAAAGTCAATCCGATCTGCTGGGCAAACATACAGGCAATTTATTTTAATGGATCACTGTCTCCATTCAAACATAAATCAAACCCAGTGTTATAATAATAGAAGGTATGAGAAGAAGTTCTTCTGGTAGCAGATCTATCTTCAAGTCATGAAACCTGCAATAAATTCACCCTTTATTAAAAATATCTAGTCACTGTCAATGGCTTTTGGTTTTGTTTTGTTTGGGTTTTTTTGTGATTCTGATACAGGCTTAATAAAACTACTTAATAAACCAAATATATAAACAGCTTTATTGACAAATCACAGATTTACCTCTCTACTCCTGACATTTCTTCTTCTACCTAATCTCCTACCTCAGCTGTCGTACTGATACCTCACCTAGCTGGAGCGTCATCTGCTTAACATGGCCAAAATTGACCTCTTTGTCTTCCCACCCAAGCACTGCATCACCAGCATCCCCCCGTCAATCAAGCCTGTAATAAAAATGTCATTTTTGTTTCACCTTTCCCTAGCCTTCCTAATCCAGATCATAAATAAATCTTTCTGCTGCTTCTTCTACACATTAAAGATAATTTTCTTCCTTTTTGGCTGCACAGCTAAATGCTCACTTAAGCTCTTGGTTCTCATTTTGATTCATTTATTCTCAAGCTCCATTACATCGTATCAACCATTCCCTTTCAGCCCATTCTAAATGCAGTTTTTAGTTTTATCTCCATTTAGGTTTCATCACAATAGGTAAAAATTCCAAAAGCATAAAACAGCCTAAAAACCAAAGATCCTTGAATCCATTTAGGATTCTAAATGGATATGGGTCATTTTTGTAAGCACTCATGCAGCTAAAGATGCAGATTATTATTAGACACATGAACATCTACAAAAGCTTCTTTCTCTGAAAATGGCACATCAGCCCCTAAGTATCTTGGAAATTGGACAATTTTACACACTCACCTACTCTCGTAATCCTTCTGCCACCTTCCTGTGTTTCGTGCAGCAATTTTTTCATATCACTTCTTAACTTTGTCCTTTCTTGCCTCCTCTTCTCTCTTGGCATTTTGAATTCTAATTCTTCTGCTACCATCTATTTTATATACAACTTTGCTGCTTTCTCCCATAAATGTCTAAAGTTTCATTTCACTTCATGCCTGTGGCATAAAACATCCTCTGTGAACTTCCTCCTTAACAGTACCCCTAACTCGAAGAAGCAGTTCACTAATGCCAGCTAAGTTTAAGATGCTTGGTGCTACAACAGTAGCTAACTGGATAACAAAGCCAGTAACTATTCATATAAAGCATATGTATGTATGTGTATATAAACAACATATATCTGATTTCATATTGTCACCTCTTGCAATGATTTCGCATTCCAATCTATGCCATTTGTGTGTCTTAATGAGACTGAGGCTTCACTGGGAACAATTAACCATCTATCTATATATTAAAACTTCTAATAATTCATGCACAGAGACTACGTAGAAAATTATCAAACACTCGACACCACAATTTTAAAGCCAACCATACATAAATGAACAATGTTTCACCCTTTACTGATTGTTTCTGCCTGGAACTCCCCTCTCTCATATATCACAGTATGATTTTGCTGAATTAACTATTAGAAATCTAAGTTTTCAAACAAAAAAAGAAAGTGCTAAACTAGAGAAAAATATTTTTGCATTGTTAGCCAGAGACAAAGCATGTGGATCATGCAGTGTACCCTGAGGCAGCAGTAAATTAACAGCAGTGGTTCATGTTCACCACTGGCTCAAAGAACAAAGTGAACTACCTGTTGGATCCTCCATCAGTCTGTTCTGAACTAAACATAACATGCTGGCCACTTTCTTTTTATCAGATAAGTTTTTCATTAAGGCTTTGGCTTAGCTTCATAAATGCTACAGGGAGCATGAAGGACGTAGTAAGAGTAGGCAGCCATGAATATGGAAGAGGAAGGGAGGAATTGCCTCTGCTGGCACTTGTGCCAAACTAAATGACTATATGACCATAGATTTAAACCATGATCAAATCACAACTATAACTTGTCAGAGGTTCTTAATAATAAATCTCTACCTTCTGGATGGATTTTTAAGCTATACATATGTGAAGGAGCACAACAAAACAAAACGCCAGGGAGAAGTTTTTCAACAGCCTTCATGGGTAAGCTTTATACATAATGAAATTACTTAAGAAAAATTGCAGAGTTCTTTTCTATCCACAATAGAAAAATACATATATTCTTTCACTTACATATTCATTTCACACCTATAAAATAACTCAATATTTAATTATTCTAATCAAAACATCAAAGCCTGTTATTTAGTAAACACTGTTGT
>VYZM01012526.1:34961-71166 GCA_013398915.1 Dromas ardeola
CCCTCTTTTTTTTTTTTTTTTTTTTTTTTTTTGCTATTAGAATGTTTTTGATAAACACTAAATGTGACAGCAAAAACTATCACATCTATTCTATAAAAAGAACCCTACCTTAAAGCCTATATAAATGCATCCCATAAAATACTTGGAATTTTTCCTTAAAAGAGGTACTGAAACTTCCCCCTTTAATTCATTATCTTTCATTCAACTTTGATTGCTGCTATAAAATGCTATTTCTTTTTTATGATACCATGATCAGGTTTTTTGGCTTACCATAAAGTAAGTGAACATCAATCATTTGTATTATTCTATCATGATCAGTGCTCAGAAGGGAATGCTCAAGTAATTTTATTAAATCATGCATTACCTACAGCCTGTAGTTAAAGAAAAACAAACCAGTGAATCCAAAGCTCTAGTTATCAAAGAAATATGAATTGCTCTTTTCAATATGTATTATTAAGCATCCTGTACAAAAAACCCTAGTGCCGAAGCCAAAAATGATTCACAAGAGATATGTTTAGGGATGATGCACTAAGAAATTTCTGGCAGAAGTGTTAATTCAGCACATTTTCAATGGTGAAATAAAATGGCCAGCACATGTATTAATAATCTGATATTATCTTTTGTATAACAGCACGTACTCCTTTCCCTTTAATTGTTGCTAGCTGAAATGGCATTTGAGCTGAGTAGAGACTTGAGGATTAAGGTCATAACAACATACAACCAGAACTGCTTTGCCAGGTCTTCTGCTGAGTATATCTTGGCCACGACTCTCAAGGCTCCACTTCTGCTAAAAGTTGTAATCAAGAGACTCAGATAGTAAAGGATACTGAAATGACCTATGCTCTAGGAGGCATGTCCTAGTTTCTCATGAAGGTGAGTTTATGACCAATAAAATGTGTTTTCCTTATGGTTCATGGCAGAAGGAGTAACCATGAGCACGATGCACTTTTCCATATGGGATTATCACTACTAACAGTTCACTCATAAAGACAGTTCCTCATTCTAGACTTCATACATTCTCGCATCTGTCCAGAAGTTTGGAGAGGACTTCCTTCACATTCCTCCCTTTGTTTCAGTGAATGTAGTTCCCACAAATGCTGCTAGATATCCAGCCCTGGGTATGACTTCATTATTTTGTACCTTATCGTAACAAACAGCACTATAAATACTGTCAGTAAAAACGCTAGCTTATTTCCACTGGGTCCCAAACTTTGGCTGCAAGTCTGTGGGAGTAACAGTATGGACCTTTCTGCGCATTCCTTGGATGTGCAGTTTGGTTAAATTTAATTATCTTCTAGCTGTCAGAATTAAAATGGAGACACTCAAGTATGCCTCTACATTCAAAACATATGTTATTGAAGAGACAGAAGGGGTTAAAACCGGGGAAAAAGAAAGTTTTACGCTATATCTCTAGCCAAGTCAAAACAATATAATTAAATGCATTTATCCTCTTGCCTGCAAAGAGATACTGTGCTAACAAATTTAACAAATTTACGAAAATGCAAGAAACTCCCAAGAAAAGCAAAATGGACATTAGTTGCTTGCATATGTAAAAGAAGACGATGAAGGAAACAACCTAACTTCAAACCCTGGAGACATACGAAAACCTCTACCTCTAAAAGGGTATGATTGCCTGGAGATAAGGGCTGGGAAAGAGCCAGTCACTTTAGAAGTGAAGAAATACAGCCCAAAGTCATCCTACAGAACACTGCCTTTGTGATGCATCTTCTTATGGGAAAGCCATGGCAGTGTTCAGTTTCTGTGATACCTAGTTTGGTGTTGCAGGAAGATTTGCGACAGTAGCAGTCTTCCCAAATTTTTCGTGGGTCACTAACATCCGTACTGTCTTTTTGAGCTGCTTCAGCTCAATCCCCATTTCCTACACTGGTTGGCGCAGGGTGGCTCACATCCATACTGTTCTTCGTAACCTCTGCTTAGAGTTGCCTGGCCACACTCGCTCCACATGGCATTTGAAGTAACCTGTGGCTTGGTACCTATACCACAGATACTCATACACAGGCATAGTACATTTGCATATGGCACATACATCTAGCTGTTCAACCACCACTGGGTTTTGTCTAGGGATACTTGTACCATATCACACAGGGTCCAGGGAGTGATATGGTACCATGGAGTGAAGATGATCCAGGGCACAGGTGCCCAGAACAAAAGAGGGAATGATGCAACCAGAACCACAAGGACAGTAAGAGTAGTTAGGAGTGTACTGAATCCATGTATCAGACCTGTAATACAAACTACAGTAACAATGCAATGTGATTGACATATGTTGTCCCAT
This sequence comes from Dromas ardeola, assembly GCA_013398915.1. Classification (NCBI taxonomy): domain Eukaryota; kingdom Metazoa; phylum Chordata; class Aves; order Charadriiformes; family Dromadidae; genus Dromas; species Dromas ardeola. The sequence goes on from VYZM01012526.1 coordinate 37,258, forward strand.
TTTACGAGATTTATTTGTTTTCCAAAAGATACCCTAAATACTGAATCAACCTCTAAAATGCATTATTCTTGTTCTACACATCCTGAATTGAAAAGGAAAGAAAGAAGGTGTTGAGGTTTGTTTTAACATGGGTATTTTGTCAATAAAATGAAGACCTATATGCAACATTTATCTTCCAAGAAGATTTTAAATGCCTTCCACATGATTCAGGGCAAAATTCAAGTTACAAGGGTAACCCCCTGGTCAGCATTGAAACATCAGGCTAACAGAAGGTGAGGTGGTCCCTTGAAGCGTAAAGAGTAGAAGTGGGAACACAAAATCTAGCCCCTACAAAAGATGCTTTTGGGTTTTTGTTTTGGGTTATTTTCAAGGGGGTTCTGTTTATGGGTTGGTTGTGACGGGTTTTTTTTTGTTGTTGTTTTGTTGGGTTTTTTTGGTTTTTTTTGCATGGGGGTAGAGGGTGGAGTGGGGAAGAGCCTACAGCAATTGACTGTAGGAAAACATTCTAAAAATCACCTAGAAAAAGTAAGTCTGTTTTCCAATTATGGTTGGCATTGACAATACTAAATTACTTGCAAATTCTATCAGGAATCAATCATTTTTTCCCCTTCACCACGTTCATATGCTTACCTCTTCCCCTAGTGAAATGGTTAATCCTTACTGAGGCTGTCTGGTGGTAAGGGCAGCAAAAGAAAACCAAATTAACAAAATATCTTAAGACATTTTATATGATTGTGTGACTAGTCACAGAGTAAGCAAAGCAGCATTTTGAAGACAGAACTCAAAAGCTAGTATTGGTAAGAGTTTCCCTTATTTATTTTTACATGTCAACTCTACATAATTCAGTGAAAAAGAAAAAATGAAAAATAAATAAAAGAATATAATAAACATAAAAACCAGGAAATTGTTAAATACTTAACCTTTTGTAATGTCACCTATTGGAGATCTGCAGGGAAATGTTCCAAGGCGCACCTTGCATCACCACCGGTCCCCATGTTTATGATCAAGCATAGAAAAAACTGCTGTTGTTCCATGCCTGTACAGAGTTCCCCCTGCCCTTTATTTATTTGTTCAGAGTTTAGTGTGTACAGGGAAAAGATTGCCAGGTAGCTAAGAGCTGAGACAGTCATGGGACAGAAGTTCATGCATGCAACCACAACCGTGCCATACTTTAAGTCTGGTGGTGATGTCCCTACCCGAGGACTCCAGCCCAGGGGGGTGCGTTTCCTTTTCCAGAGACCACCACCCACTCCCCTCTGCTGGGCTTTGTGTTGGCATGTGCATCGCTGTGCTTGGCACAGGAGGCAAATAAGACTCAAAGAAATAGTTATAAAGATCTGGACCTCACTGTCCCCACAGAAAGACTTGCCCCATCCCTCTCATGTTTTTCTTGAAGGAGTTTGAGACAGATGGACCTTCTTTCTCTCCCTTCCTCTGCCCTCCCCCAGTTTATTATGTGGGTATGGCATATTTTGGCAAAACAGGTAGAGTCTTGCTAGTACAGTACTGGGCAGCAGAAATGAGCAAACCTTTCTCTCCTGCCTACTGAATTCTGAAAACTTGCCTCAGGATTAAGTCAAGATCATTATTTTAATATCCATGAAATAGAACAAAATGTCAAGGATATGAACTTTGAAGTTAGCCCTGCCTTCATCAGGAGGTTGAACTGGCTGCCAAATACTGAAGTTTGAACATACTTCATCTTATATGCCTATGTTCCGACTACAAAGACATGGGAAAACAATCTCCCTTTTCCCCACAGTTACAGCTCATTAATCCCAATTCTCTGCTTGTCACCTGACCAAAAAGAAGATATTCACTAGCTTTTACATTTCAAGCTCTAGTGTCTGAGGAAAAAAAAAAGAGACAATATCCATATAGTTTACCATGTTTGAATTAAGGAAGATCATTTTCCTCAATAGGCATTCTACACTATAGCATTAGTAAACATAATTCTGCTGAGACCATTTTTATCTCTTCATAATGCCCCACCTGAGCCTGCCTAAAGTTCTGGTACTGTACATGCAATTCCTACGGGAGCTTAGATTTACATGCTATCATATAAGTTTCAGCATTTTAATAGGGATAGTTGGAATTTGAAATAGCTTACAGTTAATTTGAAAGTACGCAGTCTATTGAGCTAAGAAACTTCTTGAAATGCTTTTAGGAAATATGGTAATCTTATTTTGGCCTTCCTTATTTTGAATTCATTTGAATATGCAGTAATAAGTTCTGATTCTAGAGCTAGGAATTATAGCTTGTATATAGATACAGTTGTGACTACTTAGCTCATGGGAAAATAGCGAGGGAGTATAAATATTTTTTCATATTTGCTCATGAAAGAATAAGAATATAGTGAGTTGAAACATGAATATTTTAAATACAGGAGAGAGACAACCTCCACAAAAGGTCTGAGATGCTAGAAAGCAGGAGAGATATTAACTGTAGTCTCATCACTTGTCATGTTTCTAAAAATAACTACTGTCAGATAGAAATTAATTATTTTTACTGTAATATCAGTGGATCTTGCTTTATAGTACTGCTGTCTTGCTAGATGGTCAATAGGTCACACACATATAGGAATGTCCTTGCATCCATTTATAATAACTGTGCATAAAGCTCATTTATCACGTCTTTGCAAAAAGCAGGTCTTCCATCCTGCTCTTATTTCTCCTCTTAATTAAAAAAAAAAAAAAAAAACACACAAAACCCCCAAACCACCACAACCCTCAGCCTGTATGGACTGGAGAGGAATATATCTAGAATTTTCTGAATCTCCCTCTTAATCATCCTGCATATATACAGCTATCTATGCTTTCATTTGCATCTCTCTGTTCCCAATAGTAACTTCAGCACTAGAGAGTTTTCTGTTAAAGGCAAGCAGCACTGATTGATTGCTGCTTGGCTTCCCCCACCGCTCCCCATTCCAAGCCATTCATACGGGCTCATTGCTTCCTTCCATCACCTTAGCCTGAATGCCTGAAGCAATGTACCCGTATCTAAGCTTCAGATCAGATTTTCAAGGAGCAAAGGACCTAATTAAATCAACTGGAAAAGGAGTTTAATCAATAGCAAGCTATAAACTCCCATCTTTGTTTTATCTGTAAGTACATAAATTACAAAAGAAAAGTTGAATGCATGAAAAGAGATTGAGAGAAGCACTATCCAATCTACACTATCCAATGCTTCCATTAAATTAAGCCTCAAACTATAAAAAGAATACTTTGAATTTCAATCAGGAAATGTAATATTCATTGTATGCTTTAATTGAGGCAGGTGAAAACCATATTTTTTTTTTTTTTTCCTGTTTTCAGCCTGCAATTTCTGCTCTTTTACAAACCTTTCCTTCAACTATTCAAGGTACAAAATTCTTTTCAATTTCCAGTATATCCAGTTTTAACCACATACTGCAATCTCTGCCTTTACCCATTCGGTTTTGAATGCAACATAATAGATACACATTCTTCTCAAATATGCCTCCATTATTCACAGTTTTCACCGTAAATTTTTTTTTAAATACCGTGTGCGCGCTGTGTTATCTCAATGAGCTCCACGGCACATGGGCTTTTCTGTAATGTTAAGAGGGGCTTTGGCAATCCAAGCGGCATTGATAACCAGAAGTACCACATTCATTTCTTTTTTGCATGAAAGTTGTCAGGTTTTCTCCTTTCCTCACATTGTTCTTGGCATCTAAGCCTTTATAAGTGCCAGGCTGCATCGCTATTTCGCATAACATCATCTTTGCAGGCTTCTGTTCTGGACGAGACAAGGCTGGACTGGTGAGCACCCACTGCAATGCCGCACCTATGTACGCACATGTTCAACGCTATGTGCACCTCAGGTATGTTTGGACTCAAGCAATTTCTTAAAGAGTGCATTTTAAAAAGTTCAGAGTCCACTTTGCTTATAGGTTTATACAGAGGGCATAACACACTACTGAATTTCCAGCCCATCCTGCTGTGTCTGTTTTGCTCATTTTAGTTGGATTGCAAAGTGCTAGATACACATTCTTCTCAGACTTGCTTTCTTTTATCTCCGTGCCGATAACTTCATATGCAAAATAAAAAGAGGGGATTCCGCATTCCTAAAACGACACACAGCATTTATCAGCAGAACTCTCTGTCCTGGCTCTGCAGCTGGCTTTCCATACACGTGTATGCAGAGCAACTTCCTGGTATCTCTGCTGTCTTTCTGTGTGTAACTGGAATTCTCCTCAAACGCCATGGAAGCAGATACATTGAATGTAGTTTTCACTTTTTTTTTTTTTTAAACTAAACACTAAACTGGCATGGAATTGGCAGTAAAACTATACCTTAATAGGAGAATATAATCTATATATAATAGAAACTTTTTTTCCCTTGGTAATAGCTGCCTAAACAAAAGTGAGTAAATCTGACTCCTTTTTTCCACTGGTTTCCTTCAAAACAGGACAAACAATCATGCACCATGTACTCTGATTCCAAGACCACAATAGGTGTTGAATGTACTCATAAACTGTAACCAAATTTGAGAGGTGAGGTCTCAGAGATAAACTTCTACATGGTGGAAACGGGCACCTGAGCAGAGATGTCCATTAGTACTCTCACTGAAAGGCAGGCAGCATCAGGAGCTCTCCCAGCCAAACATCCCACCTGTATGACCCAGCCTGTTAATTAACACATCCAAGCTCAGGGCAACACATGACTCACTCATGCTGTCAAAACTGCAGGTAGGGAAGGCTGGATGAGGCACCTGTTGGGTAACTAAAAGTACTCAGAAGGGATGAGGCTAAATTGTGAGGTGGAACTGGCATGACTGAGCTGTGACAGGAGAAACAAAAACCTGAAAGAACATGCTTGACTTCCCTACAAAAACCCTGAAGAACATGTTTGCCAAGGGAAAAAGGTAAGTAATGTTCTCAAAAGAATGTTATTATACTGGTGACAGCCACCAATTCACCTTTCCCACCATCCTTAACTCTGCAAAGAACTTGCGATGAGACACAAATCGAAATCTGTAATCACCTATCACTACAGTAATTAAGTTTTTTACAATGAGAACTTCGAGAAATCTTATATATGCAACGGATGGCAGATGTTGGTTTTATTAAAACAGATTATACCAAAAAAGCGCATGTGCTGCATAGCATTAAATCAGTATTTTTTTCAAGCTGTTATTCATCTTCAAAAAAACTTTGGAACCCCATTGCTCTATTTACCCTACAAATCACTGACTTGCCTGAAGCTTGCCTCTTCCCACATTGCTCTACTCATTTTATGAGTGTCTATATTAAAAAAAATGATGTGGGGAAACAGAAGTTACATTTTAAGCCTTGCTTACTTAATTAAAAATAAAGGACTCTACACGTTCTCCCAGAAGCTACATTTTATTTCTGGTTATATCCATGCCATTTGGATGTACGTTTTCAGAAGGAGAATAAACAAGACACTTGCCCTTAGTCTCCAGCTTTTTTTTTAATGTAAGAAAAAAAATGGTTCAAAAAACAGTAAGAAAAAGAGTGGATAATTCCAGTGAAAGTTACTTAAATTTAAAATCAGATTTACTTAGTATCCCCAATACACAAGTATTTTAAAGTCATCACTTGCTTCAGCTTTGCATTATGTTAATGACGGATAACGAATATCTCCAGAATGTTAAACTAATGCCTCTTCTCAAAACTTACCCCATATATAAGTATATATGTATCTATACACAGCCTTGTGTGTATATATATCAGATGATGCCGAACAGTATAAATACCTTACTAATGTTTTTAAGCAAAATATAAGAATGAAGTCTAAAATTATGTCAGACTTACAACTGATAAAGAGAAAAAATAATTTAAGGGAACATTACTGTCTTCAGTATATCATGTGTGAGTTCTGAAAACTTGGAACCATTAGACACATACCAATTTTTTTTTCCCCTTTTGCAACACAAATTGGAACATAGCGCACCTGAAACAACACCACCGACCCCCAGACTTTTAGCTACTGAAAATGAATTGATGTACCTCTAAACTGCTTCACTTTGCAAGAGTTGAAATGAATTCTTTAGCCATTTTCTTCCTCTGACAAGTTTGAGCTAAAAAGAAAAGCTACACTGGCAATAAAAATGGGGAAAGTAAATAAATTTAAAATTATATAGTTCTATGTGCATGCAGTAGCTTGTGCTGTTTGCAAGTTACAGTAAAATATAAGTCAGTAACTCCATCAGCCAGCTATATCTCACAGACTATGTGATCACATCAGAAAGAGTTGGGCTTGCATCTTGATCATTTCATCGACAATAAAAACAAAGAGCCACTCTACATAAGCAGTTTTAATGTTGGGTTTTGTTTGTCAGCTTTGTCTCTTGTCCTCAGATAGAAGTGTCTGTGGAAAGGAAACTCTTTTACTTATTGATCATCAGCTATTGTCATTTTGGGTCCTATTTGCCACTAAGCCTTGGGGCACTGACAAGTTGTAAGAAACCAATTCTTATATGCCCCTACACTGAATATCTGCTGTGTATATTCCACTTGAAAGCTGCAAACATTTTTAAGGAAAGTAATTTTCTGGTCTTTTGATCCAGAGACAGTAACAAGGAGACTCTTTCAAGCATATGTCCCTAAAAAAATGCTAACTAAACAACAAAAGTTTTAAATCCAGAGAAAAAAGGTCTTTGAGGAGCAGAGAGAGTCTAAAATTCTTAGTATATTCAGAAAAACATAGCACTTCGGAATGAACATTTCACGACAGTAGTTCACAAAAATGCCAAAATGGACTATAGCTGTTTACATTTATATAAATGTAGTTGGTAATTTATAAGTGTGGTTAAAGAAAGGCAGTATAGCTAAATCAAATCTGCTCACTAATTTCCATGTTCTGTTAATGCATTTGTTGCATTTTTTATTTTAATGAAGTAAGTTTTTAATGTCTGTTTTTACCTGCTGTTAAATGACCAGCTTTCTACCACATCTGGCTTCAAATTACACATAAAGAGCAGCTGCTCAGATATGGTCTACCATTTGAGGCAGGAGATGGTCTCTTCCCTTACAAATATATCAGCACTATGCATCATTTATGTTTTATAACAGCCAAAACCTCTTCAAAATGATGTTTCTCTATTCCTAGCAGCTGGGTTGGGTTTGCATTAACCTGATGAGCCTTTATAAGATGCACTGAAGAGCAAAATGAATCTATGTGGACTAAAATGAAACTCCTGGAGTGCCAGTCTGAACCTGACAAGCACTGAACACTTACAAGGCCTGTTGAAGTCAAAAGGATGTACAGATGCTCGGCAGTGCTAATTATGAGGTTTTGTGGCCTTGGGTCATTAAGAAACTGATAAAGTAGACTAATCTGAATCAAATCTGAAGCTTTAAAACAAATCTTAACCCTTTTAATATCTATGATTGCTGTGGTTTGAGGAATGGAACAGACACACTCGTGTTCCCAAATCCTTCGAGTAAGCAGACAGATGACGTGAACAGATGACAGTATTTTTCACTTTGTATTTTAAAAATGAATCCTGCCCAAAGAAGTTTTAGTATGATATTTCCAAATCAAAGATGAGAAAGTGGACCAGAACTGTAACATTGCTGATACACACGTAATTAGTTCTTTGGTTTGCCTTTTCCCCATTTGGGGTAATATTTGACTTTGATATTTATGCTGTTCTTTATTGGATGGAAAAATTGAAAATAATAATAATAAAAAAAGTTACGCAGCATGCTACTGTTTCTCACTTACAGCCCACACATATCTCCCCCACGATTTTTTAATCTTCCAGAATCAAGTCCCAAGAATTTTGCTGCCTTCAAATAAGTATTAAAATTTTCTCTTGCTAAAATCTAAGCCTATAAATCCTAATGTAAGTATTCTTCTGTGTTCAGCTGATACATATAAATAATATATACATGCATTTATTTTACTATTGTAGACATTGTAAAGTAAAAATGGAGTAATTTGTTATTATGATCACTGTACTTATATAAATACTACATCTATTTAAGTGTGTTTTTCATAACTTTCATTAGTACACACAACAGTGTAACCTAGGAATTCTGGAAGCTACAACTTGGAATAGATACCATTACTTAGGGGTTATAAATTCAAAGGAAACATAAATGCTGGGTTTTTTTCAAATTTTTAATTTTTAATCTGTTTTTCAAAATCAGTTTGGAATTATTACTCTGTATTTACTCATTAAAAACTTTCAGAAAAGCTTATTTAAATAAAAGGTCTGTGTTTGTTGCTGAGCATCTTTGTTATCCTCAACCAATTAAGCGAGGAACTTGGCACTGCAAAGGGCAGGGGTAGGTGACACTTCTCCCTTTCTCACACTGGCTTTCAAATATCCTTCAACTTTGTCCCACAGAGCGATATCTTAAGAATGGGAAAGTTCAAGTGTTCTTTACATTCAGTACTGTAATATTCCACTTCAATGTCTGCTAGGGTAAAACAAATGATTCATATCCCTGTGCAAATTATGATTGTCTGTAGGATGTCGACATTTAGCGATCTAGATGCCAGAGAGATTCAATTGGGATGATTTTTCCATTTCTCATGGATTATGGAACAGCTGTCAGATGGTAACAACTTACACTAACTATTAAGCCAGTCTGCATTTGAACTGGTGACCTAGGAGTGAAATATTCTCTCTCTCATGATCTTTCATTCTCTCATTAACAAGACCCCTGAGCCTTTCGCTTCCCACCAAATAGATCTACTTTTTTTTTTTTTTTTAAAGTCAAAAGCATTTTCTTGATTATCCAGTAAGATAGCCCCAACTGGTGCATCTCTTTCAGACACCCGTGACCAGGGGACAGAACAATTGCCGGCTACCTAATTACAACATGGAAAATGTAAAAAGTAATAAAGAGTACATACATTCTGGCACACAGCTAAGATACAGATTGGAAATAATCTGAAGGCTAAAAATCAAAATGAAGACAAGAAGGTAAAGCATAATGCTACGGTTTTTTATAAGGGTATATATATATACACACACACACACACACTTGCACCACATGCACATAGATTGCTAGCGCTGAGACTGAACAAGAAAAAGTACTGAGTTCGCCCTAACAGAAAACAACTAAGTTCAAAGAAACTATATATCAATATGTCTGCCTAAATGCCACAGTGAATGAACTCCTACTACTAAAATATCACATTTTTTCCTTGCTTTCCAAGTCTTGTAACATTATTAACAAACTGATACCTCTTAAAGACTCAACAAACTCCTGCAGGATTTTACTGAACATACCCTGAGGCAATGGATGTCATAGAACTATAAAAATCACAGAAGGATATACTACAGAGTGGAGAAAAAACCAAAAACCCAACCACCATCAAAAGACAGAAAACTGTCAAAGTGACTATATATTTATACACTAGAGATGCAGAAAACTAGAAACAACATAAAAGAGGAATAGATAGCAACCACTTAATCCTCACTACAATGAAGTGTGGATGACAGCCAAACATCCAGAAGCAAGAAACATAAAAATAAACTATCATTAAGAAAAGATAGAAATGATATCAAACATTTAGCAGCCCTAAATCAGAACTTTGTTTTCATGCCATCCTTCTTGACGTAATGAACAAGTAGGGAAGTGGAAAGATGAAAAAGGAAAGAAAATTCACAGCAGTTAGCTATATTTAAAGGACTTGGCATATCTAATTCCATAGATACGCAAGAGTACACAGGAGTCAGCAGTTAGCAGTAGAATAGTATAACAAGAGTAAGTTAGAAGTTTTTAAAACTACTTTTCTCAAGGTTTTTTTTTTGTTTGGTTGTTTGTTGTTTTTTTTTTGTTTGTTTGTTTTTTTTTTTTACAAAAAACCAACTGAAATAAAGAACCAATTAGTGGCCTCTTTTTTTATATAATCAGATTTTTTTTTAAAGAAGATTAAGAAGTTAACAACCAATATATCACAACTACATCTATAAATATATACATACATGACTCAGCAAAGGGTCTGAGCTGAGAGACAGAAACAAGACATTTTTCAGTCAACTAGGCAATTAAAATTAAATCTGGTTTCCCTTACAAGCAAAGGTGCTACCTTACATGCTTTAATGTTTAATTTAAATGGGAATTCTAAGTGCTTGGATGCTTCTGCAAGCAAGGGGTTAAATTACTCTCTCCTCTGTTTGAACCATAACCAAAAAGCATTTTATGAGTGCAATAGTGCACTTCAATAAACAGAGCTCACAATGGATACTCACTTTTCTCTGGGGAATGAAGAAAACTTAGTACTCTCTCTCTGCCTCACAACACTTTGGCAGTCTAAGGTATCCTTTGCAGTCACACAGCTTGTCGTATATTACTGGATATATTTCACTTATATAGATGCAGGAAGCAGTTAAGTATAGCCCCTCACCTAGGGTATAACTATTTGAATCTCCTGAACTGTTACCTTCCTTACTTGTGCAGAAACAAACTTATACTATTTCTTAACTCCATCTGAGTTTACATTTCAAATTTGGGAAAAAATGGTGAAGTAATCAGAGAAAAGGACCATAAAGTTACACCCCATATATTTAAATTCTCATATTGATACTACAATAGCAATTCTATTACCATAATAATAGGTGTACGAATATAAATAAATGCTTCACTTCATTTGTGTCAGCATTTGCAGAAAATAATATGACAGAGAGCAGGGCTCCAGGGAACCATTTGACATTACTGAACCACCTCTTAGGCTAGGATATGCCTTTAGCTGCCCCGCTACAGACAGATTACACAAAGGAAGATCTACTGTTGGCTTCTGAATGAAAGTCTCAGAGACTGCTCTGTGCAACACAAAGAATTTGCTAATGGGAAGGCAAACAGTGTCACCTTTATAAAACAAACCAAACCAAAAAAAACAAAGCAAGGAAATACTAACAGTTTAGCACCCTGATAATATTTAAGAGTGTTTCTCTGAAAGGGCCCTCCTGAAGACTCCTCCTGCACGCACCTCAAGCCCCCGGAGCACTGAATGAGATTTCTGATGTAAAATGTAGATTAAGATTTTATCATTCCAATTCAAAAGCAATGAAATATGAGAGAACAAGCTTTTATGTCTTCTTAGCTTCAGAGGACATAAAGCTTAACAATAATGACATGTACCCTAAAATACAAGACTTTATTATTGAGAACTACATTACCACATGCAGGTTGCTATTAAGTTTTCAGAAATGGCTAAGACAACCAAAATAGTTTTAAACAATTATTTTTAATGAAAGTGCACCGCATATTATAAAGTGGCTCAGTTTAAAATTTCAAGTAATTTGGGGTATTCTGCTGCTATAGGATTTCCAGAACTCCAGTTGGGGAACATCCTACACTGGCACGAGGAATGGTGTTTCAATAAAAGCTTGTTACCATTTTAAACTGCAGAAGGAATACAAGGGGTGTGGGGGGAAATAAAGCATCTCACTGGGGCTCCTTTAAGGATAGTCTCCTGCTGGTACTGTGCATATTGGATAGTACCTCATACCATGAGAAAAGTCAGGAAGGTCAGAGTCGTTATTCATAGCAGAAGGCTACTAAAGTAAAGATTTACAAGGGCATTAAAGATCGTTTAAACAATAGTCTTTAGTTTATTCAGCAAAATAAGGGGCAGTCTTATTTCCACATGTAATCACTTGGAGACAGATGTAGCCCTGCAGTTCACAAGTTCTTTTCTTAAAAAAAAAAATAAAAAATTAAATTAAACGTGGCCAATTACCTGCTCCCTGTATATTTTGTGATTCATGAACATCTGCATGTAGAAAATTCTGCATGTAGAAAGTTTCCAATTCTTAGAAGGAATAGAGGAAAAATTAAAAAGGAACTTTGATTTCTACAATATTCACAGCATAAATTTGCTTAAAATGCACATGGGAGGAGCCATCCCAAAAAACCTACGGATCACATGGCATGCTTGCGGCCTTCTAGCTAGAGCTATAAAGCTACAACACAAAGGTGCTGTGCAAACTTTCCCTGAGAGAATGAAGTTAGGGTAGTATCATAGCTCTGAAGGGATTACTTTTTTGACTTCTTTTTTTTTTTTTTTTTTTTACTTTCATTTAAGAATTTCNTATTAACTTGATATGAAGAATTCATTTAAATTCATAAAGTTACTGTGGAACTTTTATATTGTTCCACTGCTGATTTTCAATAGATTTTTAGATGTGCATCAATTGAGGAAGAATTTAGAATGGAATAAGAAGCAGACAGAAAGTTATATGTCTGTATAAAATAGCAATATAGGATAGCCATTTGCAAATATGTAAGGCTTGACCTTAAACAGGTGGAAATCTACAATGCTTCGTTTTACACCAGCTGAGAATCTGACCTATTGAATCTAAGGTGACATTTCCCATCAATCTTTTATTTATTTCACATTCATTGCCAGTTTTCTATATACTGTATGAACCAATGTGAAATACATCTATTAGCTGCTGTATTCAAGAGTCAGCATGTTGACATTAAAAATAAAAAGGATAAAGTTCCCCTCTTTCTTCCCTTTTTTCCTCCTTCCTGTATGATTCACAGTTCTCTTTCAGAACTTGGTAATTATTCTTCTTGGCACCATTCAGGCTACCTTATTTCAGTAAACAAAACTATCTGAAAATTAAAGTGGAGAGTGTAGAAAGTAAGTTAGAGATGAAGGATAAACTGAAGATGATCTAAAGCAGTGAAAAGAAATTGATTTGTATTGAAGTGAAATCGCATGTAATAGGTTGTTTCAGTAATCTCGTACCACATGATAGAAGCCTGACCTGCCCTACACATCAAAGCACAGGCCGTGAGATCCACTGCAAGGCCAGTTCTCAGCTGAGGTCCATCCTTTGCACAGGTGGTGGGAGACTTGGCTCCTTCCTGCAGCATTCCTACTCATGCAGTCTGGCTGGTATAGTTTGTACTCCCTTGGGAAAGCAGAAGACAAGCAGGAAATGAACTGCGTTTAGTTTTAACTTTTATTTCCCAGGAGCATTGGAGATACTGCCTTTTATTTGGGGTAAATAATGAAATGACTCTCTCACACACAGAGAGATCTCATACATGGAATACAGCAGTACGGATAAAAGAGTAACATGGAAAAGAACACAGGATAAGAAAATTAAATGTGATCTGCTGAAGATGACTATAATTAACACAGTAGGAGAAACAGCCATTTTCTGCAATGCGTACAACCAATACCCATTTATTCTACAAAAAGTTCAGACTAAAATTATTGGGCAGCACATGGTTGCATGTTTTTGCATGGTTTGCAAAATTACAGTGCTGCATACTGGGAAGCTGAAGCTAATATCTTAGAGAGATGCTTGAGGTTGAAAGTATTCTTACTAACTAACAAACTGAAGTAAAAGAACCGGTAGGTAATCCTTGCACTATGCCACTGGAAATTACTACATGCAGTTAATTTGACAGTGCATCTACATTTCACATGCAGTCAAAGCTGCAGAATACCGTACTTCGAAAATGTCACAGAACGTGGTGGAGGGAAGTAGGACATCTTGGCAGCTGTGAAGGAAGCAGTTTGGACATAGCAGTGTGGAGGCAGTCACAAATAATAGAAAAGTAGCTGACTGATCATTGAGAACACATTCTCATGTCTTGGCTGGTAAGCAAAGCTGATCAGAGTAAAAAACCAATCTCATTTTGTTATATCTCCCTTGGACTTCCAACATCTGTTAGAAATAAATCAACCTCACTTTTCGACCAAGTTTATCCTCTTGCCCTCAGCAGCATGCAAAAAATGTTCTTGGAATATAGGAAACCAAAGTACAAGTTCTTGCATCTTCCACATCCCATTCCCAATCTGTCAGCTGCAGCCACAACTTTTCAGGTTGCTGAGGTATTATACACTTGTCATTCAAATTCAGTCTACCCATATCCCCAGTAAAAACTCTGATTTCAATAAAACATCATGCTTCCTGTACAAGTATTGTTGTTGAAGCATATTCCCATTCCTAAAAGCATTAATTTATTTAAGTTCACATCTGTATTTACCCACTCCTGAAAACACTGTTTTGTCTCTATAAAAAGCAAACTGCAACAACAAAGAAAACCAAAAAATGCAAGAAAAACAATGCAAATGGGTATCAGCACATGCATCTTGGAAAAATAATTCCACAGGCATGAAATTTTCAGATAAGGCTACAGAGCTTGAAACCCCATCTTCTGCATTTCTTTGAGCACAAGAGTGACTTTTAACTAACCTTAATATAAGTGCCTACAATCAATAAAGAAATGCAAGTACTTTCAGTACTCACTTAAGGTGAGTACATGACTCACCTTAAATACCTTTTTTAGGAGCAAGTCACCTTCTGGAGATGGTCATTGCACCCCACTGACTATTTGATCAAGCCATTAGAGCTTATAGTGCAAGTCTAACCTGAAAATGACTAATTTAGGATGGCAGAATCCTTCCCACTATGGACACTTGGTTAACATTTTAGTATAATTAAAAAATGGAAGGAAATAAAACTGTTCTTCCAACACTTCTAGAAAGCCATTTCTGATATGCAGCTTGCAGGGGAGTCCATCAGAAAACTGTTAAACCAGATTGTTGTCTCCTCCCTTCTCTGCATATCGAAGGCTTTGCTCATTCCCAGTCTTTTCCTCATTGTCGCTCATCTGCGACTTTGCTCTCCATCTGTATTGCCGTATGTTGAGTGATAAGGTCATATCAAAATCCTATCCATAATTTAAAAAAAAAACACAAAAAAACAAAAAACCCCAAAGCCTGTTATGTAGCAGCTTAGGAAAAAGAGCTAAGATTTAAGAGCAGTATTAAAAAAAAAGACTCCTAACCCTGTCCCCCCCCTCTTCTCCCCCAAATAAAAACATAACCACTCTACAAGTACATGAGTATAAAGCCAGTGTTACATATAAATTCTGCTTGTTTCCAAGCTCTTGATTCTCAAACATCAAGACTTTGGATTGGTTTAGGGTGTTTTTGCAAGTCTGAAGAAGAACCTTTTCTCTTTATTATGTATTCCTATACAAAGAAATAACAGGCTATAAGGTATTCTTTATAGTACCCAAATCTAGCCAGACAAAGAAACCCACAAAATGGCTAAAGTAAATTATTTGACAACCAAAGGATTCTCTCTCTCTATCTGGTGTTAGTACCTCACTTACCCTGGCATCCTAAATTACCCAACAAAATGGTGGCAAAATTTATGTTGCTACTAAGACCCCCAATGCCCTGAAAATTGCTGAGTCAATATCCTTTGCTCAGGATGCTACTTCTCATGGGTGATGAAGCAAAGAACACCTTAATCTGCACATGTCAAGATAAGTAAAATTCATGTCAGTCCTTGCGAAACAAAACTACTGGTGCAGAAGGTCACTAAACACTTCAGGCCAAATGCTGAACTAAGGCCCTGATCCTGCAAACTTTTCCTTGACTACACAAAGTCAGCGGAGAACATTCAGAATATATGAAAACAAGGGAGAATAAGCCCTTGTTCAGGGCCTTTTGCATCCTGAAAACTTACTGTTGCTCTGGAATTTCGAAATTGGGTTACATATTAAAATCTGTTAGTTATTCCTCTAACAATCTAGGAAGAATTGTGTGTGTATATAGACAGTGGAATACCAGTTCAGCAAAGCATTTAACCTTGCGCTCTACAACTATTTCTGCTCAGCAAACTTCTTTGCCTCAGATTAAAACTTTAAATCCTCTAGGTAATAAACAGCAATGGAGAAAGCCACCAGATACTGAAACGACGAGCTCAGGGGGACAGTTCTGATGCCTACACAAACTAATGGTAATGCTTGAAATAGTGTTAGCCCACATAGTCAATCAACAGCTGTATAATTGCAAAATAATAGGGGAGAAACAGCTAGAGTAAAAAATTTACATGAAAAACAAAAAAGCTAGAACGTGTCAAACCAGTGGTTTCTCTTGCTGACTACCCTCTCCAAGGACATCAGTCAATGAGGACAACAAGGGACAAGAACAATGCAGATACACAGAGATGCTTCTTTAACGTGACTGCCCAGCTCCTAGTGGTTCCTGACTGAGGAGGGTCCTAAGTCTGAGGTCAAACCTGCATCCTTACTCTTTATTTTGGTATAGATTTTTCTTTTTCTGAATTTATTTAATTTATGTTTTAATCTGTTTTGCCCATTGCAGCATATGCCGATGTGGTCTGCGTACTACAAGAGGCAACTCCTTTGCATTTTGTAAATGTACTGCTTAAAAAGAAATATCAGATTCCATGAATCAAACCCATATTTGGTTATTTTGGTGCTCCTTATAGGCAGAAAAACCTTTAGTTGCTAACTCCTGATGCCTGAAAGGCACCATACGGATATTGCTGGGAGGAGGTGGCGCGTTAGCATGGGCAGGTCTGGGTGCTACTCAGTGTTACCTGGCACTATGATGCCATTCCAGGCATTTAGTAAAGCTTCATATTAGAAGTGTGAAACATTTACACTTTGGATCTTTTCAAATGCTTTGTTATCCACTTCTAACACAAATCTAAAGTCTTTTCCCTTAGCAGGTGGATCTAAAGGACAGTATGGTCAGTTTTTGTTAATCACCCTCCTGCTGCTTCAATGCAAAAGGAAGGCTGAAGCACTTTACATTGATGTCGCCTCAGATCTACAAATGGAGATAGCAAAGCAGGTGTCCCTGCGCCACTCCGTCTCCACAGATGCAGACTAGGAAGCAAGAAAGCATTGATATTGATTACATTATTTTTGGTTTTCCCATGGGAAAAAAGCTTCTTCCAAAAAAGACTTGGTTTGAGTTTGTTATCACAAACTATAGCCCTCCAGATAGATGAAATATGCTAGAGATTTTAATAGAAATAAAAAAAAAAAAGAGAACTATTTTTGCCTTCAGTCTCTGTTTCCTCTTAGTATCCCTTGTGGGTTGCAGTTTAGCTGCAATGAGAAAGACAACCTAAAATGACCATAAAACTGGAGAAAAAAATAAAAAAAAGCCCAAACTTCCCTGTATTAAATAACATAAGTTTAGCATAAAGAAATGAAAAAAAATGTACAGAAAAGGAAAGAAATTAAAACCATAAATGCAAATTTAAAATTAAGAAGTCACTTTCAAGTCTTCATCTGCAGAGTCCAATAATCACCAAAAAGCTGGGTATAGGCTGCTCTACAGTGGATGTATTTCCTGGTACTTCTATGGCAGGGTTTTCACTTGCTTGGTTTTTTTATATTATTTCAAACCTGTCTGGCTAATACAAAACAAAAACTTGAGGGGGGGAAAAAAAATATCACATAGATAGCACAAGCCAACATGTTGCAGAGTTTTGTAATCACAGAATGCCACATAACGTTGTTCGTGAAAAGTTTGCCTTTATATAATCAAGGCTAACCCGAATCTGGAAAGAAAAAGCCTAAAACCTGTTCTCGGTGTTAATACTTAAATTGAGTAACCTACATTGAAGTCCTAAATTACTATGAAGCATGCTATTACACTTAAGTTCTGGTTTAGAAATTTTCAGAAATGGTAAGCATGGATTTGTGAAGGAGCCTTATTTAGTTTCATGAACAGCAAGTAATGAACAAGCCTGATCGTGTCTTAAGGCTTGATTCACAGAAGTTAATTTCTTTTGGAACTCCTATACATCCTGTGATTTCAGGGTAATCAGGTAGAACTCCAATTTGAGTTTTTCCACTGAATTTTACCTTTTGTTCATTGGAGAAGTACCGTATTTGTACGTGACAGAGGGCAGAATTCAAAGAC
Source organism: Dromas ardeola (assembly GCA_013398915.1). Classification (NCBI taxonomy): domain Eukaryota; kingdom Metazoa; phylum Chordata; class Aves; order Charadriiformes; family Dromadidae; genus Dromas; species Dromas ardeola. The sequence continues at coordinate 54,927 of VYZM01012526.1, forward strand.
AGTGGAGGGGGGTAGGATTCTTCTCCTCTCGCAGGGATTTTCAGAAACAGTTGGTCCAAATTCGCTCCAAAATCCCTTTGTATGCAGATTATCACTCTTTCATTTGCATAAGGAAATCTTTCCCTCAAATCTCACAGTTGTCATGCACAGTAGCGACTCTGGGCTATACCTTTGATTACATTCTAAATTAATATTTGTCCTCGACTTCCAATCAATAGGAAAGAGTATTTTGTCGAAAGGCGCGCTGTTGGCAACACTCGAGCATATTCATGAGGGCTTAGCGGTGATTACGGTGCTCAGGCACAGGCAGCAGCAGAGCTTCTCTCACCCGTGCTTTGTGCCCGCTCCACCTTGCATCTTTCCTGGAGATTTTCCATCGGCTCTAATAGCTCCCAGTAGGCCTCCCCACGGCAGACCTCCGCACAGCTGGGAAGCTGACGTTGCTATGGAGCACCACCACCATTACTGAAGAAAGGTGCAAAACAGTGCATTACAGCTGACATGCAGCTATGGAAGGCATTAAGCGTCTTTACCGAGCTGTCACTTACAGCCCTGTGGGAGATCAGAGGCAAGTCACGGGTCCGGGAAAATAATATAGTGCATTAGCAATAACTGTGACAGAAAGCTGAAGGGGTTACACAGAATTAGTTATACCACATATGGTTGTACTTGGCAAAGGATGACTGAACTAATATTGACTGTATTAAAGCATACGACTCTGCCCTGGCCTTTCAGAAACTTTAAGGTACTGCTAGAGTGGCAATCTGACAAGGGGCTATTACGTCTATTAAATATATACATTTATGAGACATTATATGCATATTAAAATAGACATATATGCATATATGTCTATTAACTTTATTTATCTATATGGGAGTTGACCCAAACTCTCTTTTTAGACTTACACATTCCAGTCTTATTTGCTGCCCTACGAGTTATGAAGGCATATCTCAACAGCACATCTTATGCCTTATAACTGTATCTAAGTGTATAGGCTAAGTAGTGTTCTTCATTATTTTATACTTCTGACACTCACTTCTACAACTTGCAAAGATTTCCATGCAGTCAAATACAAAAAATTAGACAACGTTATAATCCATCAAGTGTCCCTGATACTGTCAACATCTTTGGTTGTTGGAGTGACTCATTATAAAATATGCTTATTCATACATATTTTTAAAAGTAGATTCACATGAGTCAGGAAACAGAGACTGTTCTTTCTCCTCCAGATTTTTCAGAGGAACACTATATCAACAGGCAGGTGGCCATACAATATCCATCAGTTGTTGCTTGGTATATAAAAGCAAAGTCTGCTCTTGTATTAAAATATAATTTACAGACTTGGTGTAACTCCTTCCAGTTAAGCTCTCATATTCCTTTTACATAAGTTTGCAAGTCTCTCACCAAATAAAATGCTCCACTGGGATGCAAGTTAATATACATCATACACATACACACATGAAATCCTGACCTTCATATGACATTCTGTGAATTTACTGGCTATAAGTACCTTAAGGTCAGAGAATAAGGGAATTTTAAGTTACGATTACAGCTGTAGTACAGGTCGCCTTTCCTTAACATATTAGATCCAGAGTTGTATCAGGTACGCATTCAACTGACCAGTGATAATCTGTTACAGTGGAACACACACATCTTCGTGTACACTGCTTCTGATCAAACCAAGGCACTGCCCATCTCCTGTCATTTCTGAGAGCAACACTGTCTGTATCAATTCACTAATGATTACTACTATATATCACAAAACAATACAATATTAGCATATCTATTAAGGGTTTTATTGTATTCTGGTAATATTCAGACATTTCTCCTGGATCAAGACCTTTTCCACTGCAACAGATGAAGTGGAAGCAAGAATTTTTTTATCTCCCAAAGATCCTAAGACCTTTTCTTTTTTAAAAAAAAACTTCTTGTTTACTTTCATTATGACTGGATATTATTTTATGTCATTAATCCAGAGTGCATTTTTTGAAAATGCAATGCAATTCCTTGCTACAGCTTTTGACAAGAATCAAGGAGTTGAGGGGCTTATTTTAAACCTCAGTAAAGCGTGGAGATTTGTTTCTACAAGAAATCACTTCCATTTTATGGGTCAGCTGGATAAAGCTTTGCAGATCTAGGGAAACATGGCCCAATATTCCTCAGCTATCAAATCACACAACATGGAGTTAAATAATATGTCCACTATGAAAACAGCAAGTTAAATCAGACTGATTTAAAGCTATAATAAGCTTAAATTGATCTTCAGCTAAGTTATTGTAAGGAAAAGCATATGCGGAAGTTTTAAAGAAAAGAAAGTAGTGCTAAGTAAACAAACTCACGCATATAAGTTATGCTTAATCAGAGAAGCCTGGTCCAAACGAAGACAGTCACAGAATCACAGAATGGAAGAGTTTGGAAGGAATGTTCAGCAAATTCTTAATTAAAAAGGAATCCCTGGTTTAAATAAAAATACAGTAGAGGAGAAATCATAAGGTATTACATATTTAACAGAGGATGAAGAAAGTAAGCTCTTCCCTTCTCCAAGAAAATACACAGTTCCTTTCAGTGTCCTTACTGGGAAGGAACAGGCGTTATTTCACACCTATAGCTGCCTGTATATTAAAAGATACTTTGATGCATCCTGGCCAAGCTTTCCTCTGCTATTTGTATTTTGCCCATTGTTTGACCCCATCCTCCTCCATAAAAAGACCTGTTAATGAAAATGTATGCATATAATTCATGGAGTGCTGTGTTCCAAAGGATGTAGAGAGCGATCTTGTCAACTGTTACCTAAATCAGTTAACTTTGATTGTTCCGTACAAAAAAAGGTTGGTTTGACATCATGATATTAATTCCTTTTTCTCCAGAGGAGTAAGACAGTAGCATTAGGGTAGTAAATATGAATACTATTTCCATAAAAATAATTTCCGTCATTCAGTAATTTCAGTACATGCTTTGAAGTTGGTATGTATTTGGCTATGAATAATGAATATTTTATATCAATTTTTAAAGTAATTTTTTATTTCATACAGATCTGGCATGAAGCGTAAAGAACACATCTTTTGAGAATTTTAAACTGAGTCTTCCTAAAACGTTTAGAGGAAGGAAGCAGAAGTTACAGAGTTGTGAACTTTTCTCCTAAAGTAACGTTATCTTTCTGTTAACAAAATAATTTAAGTCCACTGCTACTAGTCAAATGTACATTTTTGTCAAATTTTGTTCTGTTTAATTTTTTTTTTTTAATTGCAACATACCTTTATTTTAGGATTTGCCCAAATAACTCAAACACTGGTGAAAAAATGACAGATGCCCATTAGCATAACTGACTGCTCGAAAAATAACATTAATGCCTTATTACTTATAACATATTCATCCAAATGTTTCATTAACTTTGTAATGTAATATTAATGAGAAAGATGACTAAAATTTTCTGGACCCAGCAACTGCAAACTGCCAGCTAATCATTAAATCCCAGCTCTCCTTTCACTTAGTTTCATCTGCACAGGTTCCTCACAAATTCCCATTCACTGATCACAAAAGAACAATTTGGGTTACTTCAAGAATTAATTAGACATTTGTATGAAAGCCACTAGAACAACTGCTCCTCCTGCGAGTTCATAAAGCTGTTTAATTTGCTCTTGTATTTTCATTCAGAGAAGCTGGCAACACCACAATAAAACACAGCATGCAGAGACAGCAAGCCAAATTTCTTACTTAATTGTTCACTTTCATTTACTATGCTCATTTAAAAGATGCAAGCACTAACACCTTTTAACCTCAGCAGTGACACAGCTGGGGCACTCTTCACACATAATACGGAGTGACTTAGAATAATGCACCCCTTGTCAATCTGTAGGGAGTATTCAGGTTGAGATTTAAAGTCTGTACTTGCATTAGCAAAAGGGTGAAAACCCCTCTCTTGTACAGTTTAGCTTTTATTATGTTTATATCTTAGCAGCTAATTGCCTGAAGAAAGGAAAAGAAACGCTGAACAGGAAGTATTGAAATGTGTATTAAATGCTGCAGAATAATAAGACAGCATATTTACGGATTTCTTTTCTTTTTCTTAACATCTTAGCTTCTTCTCTGAGGAGTTAAATAGCCATTTGAATGACGCTCTTTCGCCAAAGCTGTCTTTATAAAGCTGCTATTGAGCAGAAGTAATACACAGACTCCTACGCGGGACGCAGGACAGATCAGATTTCTGTATTCAGCAGAGGTATTCCGCAAGAAACCTGGCTTAGCCATGGAAATAATGTCACTAAAAAGTCAGAGCGTGCCCTGTGGAGAGCTGATCGAGGGTGGAGATGAAGATAATCCTCCCTCTGAAGAGCAGCCCTGGCTAACCACAGCTAAGCATCTGTTTCATACTGCCGCAATATTTTTTCCTGCTCTCCAGCCTTGGAGTTGGAAAGCACTGGTGCATCCTTTTCACCTTAAACATGAAAGCCCTTCTAAGATTTTCAAATTCACTATCTGCAAAGGAAAACGTAGCCACTCAGACTCACTCGCAATGTGAAAACTGGCTCTCTAGCATACCAGCACTGATGTCCATCTGTCAGCATGGCACTTAGCCCACACACAAGGTGGAACGCCAGTTTCAATAGGGCGTAGGTGCCAATTAAATACAAATTTAGAGTGATAGCCTGCAGAAGGCAGAAAATAGCATATACTCTGCGAAGAGGCATTTCTGGTGGCAAATACTGCCAAATGGTTTATTATAAGGGATCACTTATGTTTATGATAGCAGGCATTATGAGTCAGATCTAAATCCCATGAAAGTCAAAGTAGCCTTCCAAACACTGCAGAAAGTATACGTATATAATATGTGTCAAAGCCTGCTCGGACTAACTTGAATAGCAAGACTATTTAATTCATCAGGAGAAGAACTGAGGCCTTAGAGAACATGCCTTTTTCCAATCAATCTACATGACAGTGAAAACTCTCTGTGCACGGAAAGTACTAATTACGTGTGATTGACAAGGTAAAAAGGAAGACTGCAGCGCTTACCCTTAAAAAAGCAACACAAAACACACCAAAAAAAGCTTGGCTGGTCATAACTCTGTCTTACTCCTCCCCCATGGCAAACAGGTTGCAATTAAGTAATATTCATTCCAGTTACCTCCCAAATTATTTCTGACATGAATGTATTAAGGAGATAAACAAAATCTGGAAATTGGGATTTATTCTTCCAAGAATAGTGTTCAAGCAATAATTAAAAAAAAAAAATTGTTAAGGCATTATTGTTTATTGACAAAAAGAAGTCTCAAATTTCCTTCTCATTTCCCTCCTCCTCATTCCACTACCTACCTTCCAACCTCTGCTGCTCCAGCCTTTCAGCACACTTTCCCTCCTACAGAACATATTTTTCCAAGAAAAAGCAAGATGGAAAAAAGCACAACATAATTTGTGCTGATGATTTCTGTGAACTGCAAGAGGTGAGAAGGGAAGAGCTGCTAAGGCAGGGGAAAGATGGGGGGCAGCAGAGGACCAGCTGATACCAAACAGGTCAGACCTCACAGGTGTGAAATCCAAATTAAATACTATTGGAAATTGCAGAGTGTGGGAAGAACGGAGATGGCAATGGGACAGATAGGTCAAAACCAGAGCAGTTACGGGCTGTTGTGCTGTACAGTGCCTGCCTTCAGCCGAGCTTCTGGAGCTCTGTGAAGCCAGAGTTGGAAGAGAAGCAGATGGAGCATGTAACAGGGTTTCTCCTTCCCGGAATGAGGACAACATCACACTAGGCTTTCAGAGATACAACCACCCCTCTAAATGCAACCAGGTCTTCCTCACTCTTACTTTTTCTTTTTCCCCTGCTTACAACCTCATACCTAATGGCCTGCACACCTGATCCACGGCTGTCATCCTCAGATGTTTACAAATGCTGCCGAATGCACAGATAAGCTATTCTGAAAGTTTGCAAGAGATCTTACTCTGTTTTATGCAGTACCTAAACAGATTCTGACACTTCAAATGGAAATACGTTGCACAGGCATATTGTTACGGTATGGGAGTCAAACATCTTGGCATTAATATAGTTCTTAGCGCCTGTTTCTGTGAGGTATGTCACACAACCAACCTTCCCAAGCTTTACTTCAAGCTCTGTCTGAACAGGGAAATAACACCTCATTTCCAATGCCTGTCTTTGTTCTTCTGTCGAAATTAAAGCATCTCAAAGTGTCAAATTCAGCTATCAGGCAGATTTCTGTCACTATAACAGAACTTTTTTTTCTTTTTTTTCCTTTTTTTTTTTTTAAATAAGGAATTGGAAGTAGAGTTGTTATTATTCAGAGACAGACAGTAAGTAGAAAAAACCCAATCAAAACAAAAATAATTTATACAGTATCTTCATAGCACATTTGATAAAAAGCTCAACACTAATTTTCATTAATTCATGCTGGAGACATATCTACTGTCTGTGGTACAAGGAACTGAACTTTACAAGGGAGACTAAGCATCTGCCCTGCATTAGAAAAAAAAAACACTGAAAGGACTCTGCAGAATCCTTGGCATAAAGTGCCTGTAATATCTAGTATCTTTAAGTGTAAGCTTGGATTGGGGTGCTTTTCTGTTTACATCTTCTCTTAGAGAAGCCTTGAAGCTTGAATTTCACATTTGAAAAAAAAAAAAAAAAGACAATTTAATAACTCCACATTTGTTTTCCATTTTCTTTTTCTCCTAGAACAACCTTATCATCCTCCTTCCCACTCTGAAAAATGTTAACTGTAGCACACTTCCTATATACTGTATAACGCAATCTCATTTACTGAAATAGTTTGGGGGAGAGGAGCTTCTGAAAGGTTTAGAGGTGGAGGAATTGCAATCTAATTGCCAATTCCTGCAAGAGATCTTGGTAAAGTCACTTTAGCTGAATTAATCGCTGAAAAGCACAGAATGAGATATCTCTAACAGCAATACAGAACGTCAGGTAATATTCCAAGTAATTTTGAGCACAGAACGAAGTTAATCATGCTCTAGACCACACAAGACCTTCACAAAAAGAAAAACAAGGAGAGCAGCTGTCAAACACTGGAGTACAAACTAATGATGGGTACCAGAAACAGCAACCAGTTAGTAACAAAGAACTATAAAGATAGAATGCAGTCCTTCAGCGTGGCCTAAACAGTCCAATGTCTTCAAATTTGGCAGTGAATTGTAAAACCAACAGCCCATTATTGAAATTGTCTTGCAAGCGGGGCTACCCTGGCATTCCTTGCAATATATAACAGACTTAGTAGATTTAAACTGCTATGACCTGAGACAGGAGAAAAACTGTGTTCTGATTTAATAGGATCCTAAATCATTAAAGCTAGTTATACGATAACGACAGAAAATTTTAGTTGAACCCACAGTTTTAATATACAGTGCAGAGTACAGAATCTTATTAGAGGATAATTTTCTGCCTTTACCTTGCCTAAATGCGAGTAACAAGTTTGGAGAATATACATAAATTTTAGCATTCACATGTTTATAATGCCCCCTCCCCTCCTTTTTTTTCCCCTACCAAAATCAAGACCTGAAATTGTGGGAAAGTCTATTTTCTTATAATAAGAACCCTTAGCATTGTGTATGCCGTCTCCAGGAGAGCTCCAGCAAAAATAACCCTTTCCTGCCGTGTGACAGGGTGTGAGTGCAAATTTCCTGGTAAAGGCTCACAGAGCCTTCCCTAGAGTTCAAAGAACATCTGCCGTGCTTTTCTGTAAGTAGATCAGTTAAGAAGTGAATATTAAATGGTATCAAATCAGAGTGCCCTAATTTGGCTGCCTTGAAAACAGACAAAGGGCAATCTCCCAAAGAACACTTAAAGCACAGAGACAGATTAATAATAATAATATGGAGACAGGTTAATAATAATATGGTTCTTTTTATGTATTAAGGCAATACAGCCTCTTTTTGTCACAAATGAATAAGCTAGGATCTCTAAAAACTAATTTGGCCAGAAAACTACATGTACTGAGATTATCACCAACCACCGCCTCCTATCTCAGTGTTTGAACTAAAGTGGAGCCTTGTTACCTGAAGGACTACAGTCAGAGAAAGATGTTACTGAAGCAATAGACAAATCCATGGATTGTGAGACAAATGTCATGATCTCTCTGGATGTAAAACTCCTAGATGAAGGGTGTTTCACGAATTGACTTCAGGTAGTCCAACCCCATAGCCTGACCTCTAGCTTTGTAGACTACACTGGATCATTCTCTTGCCATCCTCATTTCTGGCCACACAGCAGCCTGACAATCCTATCGTTGTCGCTATGGTCTGCAGAAGTGTCAGCTAGCTGCAAAACGAATGCATTAACTCCAGCATAATGACTTGCTTGTGCCTGTATGTCACAAGTAGAAGAAAATCATGCTAAGAATTTGGAAAGAGCTACTGCACACTACCGGGGCATTTCTGAATGCCAGCTGCGATGCAAGCCCTTAGAACCAAGTTCCGCACAGACGAAAATAAACACAGTTTTTGACCACTTAAACCTCCAACTTCTATAATATTGTGTTTGCTCAGAGAAACCTAAAAGAAGGACAATCTTTCCAAAATCTCAGCCTCATCACCACTTCTTGTGGCCCCTGCCACACAGCCACTGTAGTATGAAGATAGGACTTTTATTTATATAGTCTCCCTAGTACTGAACTACCACCTGAAGAGTCTTTTTTTCTGCCATTTAACAATCCCTCTGAGAAAACTTCCTAAGCAGAGAACCTTCCCAACGAATATGGGGCTGGTGCAATGGGTTCATGGTTCTTTTGCTCCAGGCAGAAGGAGCCGTACCAGCAGTGCATCGAGCTGGGGCTCTTTCCTGCATCCTGCCTGCTCTTGAACTCCGAATCGTAGACGCTCCTCTTCTCAGCTCTAAAAAAAATATAACTCAGGGCATGCCTGTGGTCATCGCCCTCATCCTATGCCGTTGTTGATCTAAGCCAAAGAAGAGAGTTAATTGAGGAACAAGCACTTCACCTTTTGAAGGAAAACAGATGTCCTTCAAGCTGTAACTCCAGAAACTCATTCTCAGTATCAGAGATCAGGAAGGAGTAAATTAATCAGCCGTTTCCTACTTTGTGAGTAGGATGCATCATTTTAGAAGCACACAGTGAGTGGGAGCGACTGTCAGAAAGAAGGCGCTAGCCTGACTGAACCAGCTCCGAACCGTGCAAGGGAAATTCCTAATATTCCTTAAGCTATAAAGAAGAAAACATTCAGTCAGGTTATGCATGGTACTGAAAAAGAGGGGGGAAAAAAAAAAATATATAAAATGTTTTGCGATTAGAAGGAAACAGGTGTTACCAACAGGCCACATAATGGATCATTAACCAAAACATCCATATTCAGAAGCCCAGCAGATTTAGTGAGGACCCATACAGATCATTAGCGCTAGAGATAATAGCCATTGATTAAGAACTGACACATTGATCATTTCTTCTGGCTTTTGATTTGCCTAAGGCTTCCACCCAATTTCTTACAGTCTCCTACAGCATTTTTTCTCCTAGATCATGAAAACTGTAGTTTCAGCTTCATGAACACACATCCTTAGTCCATCTATTTATGGTATTTATGCAGCATGTCCGTTGATAGGTTCCTGCCCATATAATTTAGTCATAAAACCTTGCCAGGCCCATGACATGATTTGCTTCAAATTATTAAACCACTTTGTTCATTATTTATTATTGCAATATTGTTTGCCCTGTAACAGCTAAGGTTATGTTAGCATTTCCATTACAAACACAGATACATCAAGGGGTTTAAAACTTGACTGTAAAAATCTTGCTTTAGGCTGGGACTCTGCAGACAAGGTTCCAGCTGACAACAGATTTTTTTTGATTTTTTTTTTTTTAAACACTTTGTACTGAGAATAAAAACAAAATCCATCTCCTACCAATTTGTCTATAGCAATATGGAAAAAAAAATAATTACCATTTGCTATCAAATCACTTTCACATACACATTTTCCTAAATTAAGATTTTTATAGCATGCCCTGGGTCATTTTGTTGTATTTCAGAATTATAAGGCAATTCAACTCTGTAAAGCTGGCCACTATGTCTTCATAATAGTTTCATATTTTATGTATGGAACTCAGAATTTGTACAAAAGCATCATTCCCTGCACATGTAAATGTAACAAATTGCTATTTAAGGACACATAATGGGCATTTCTCGACCTCAATACCCATACAGAGGGTTTGAATATAAAACTTTACAACCAAACTGAAAAAAACAAGTTAATACTAACATTTTTCTGTACTGAATAATGTATTGCTTCTCCATAAAGGGCTGATCCTATTGCCTGTGCCCACCTCATCAGTGTTTATTGGACTAGTGCGTATATTTTTTAAAAGTGTGACTATTATTTCTTATGGGAGTATATGTAGATGTAAAACCCTGATACAAGTGTGAAATTATAGTTGTTACCAGCATCAGGATTTAAAAGATTATTTTTGCAAATAAAGACAGTGCATTTGCTAATAATTCAGATGCACAGAGCAACCTGTTCTAATGGGTTAGAGAGACAGACAATTCAACTTCAAAGAAGGCGGAAGTAATCTTTGCTTGAGGCACAGCAAATTCCAATACAGTTCACTTTCTCTATTAATACATAAGGAGATATAGGATAAGGAGTAATAATAAGGCTATATGGATTCCTGTACTAGGTCGTCTCAGAAATCTTCAGCAGAATTTCTCTGCTTGCCTGTTTATACAGGTCTATCCATAGGTAGCTCGTGGGTTACCTAAATTCAGTATGTCAAATATTTTCAGTTGCAATGATTTAATGGACCTATCCCTGAGATGGGAAGTCGGAAATTTAAGTAATCATTTGGTTTAGACTTCCAAGTACTGCTATTTTATAATAAAAAAGATTCTGTGTTGTACCTGATTGCAGTTTGTGGAGTGTGAATTTGAGACCGAAACGCAGAAAGAGGAATAGCTTCAGGCTCACATGCGGTCATGCTTCAATGTTGAATTTCATTTCTATGACAGCTATAGGATGTAAGCAGAAGACTGCTATTTTTACTCATGGAAAAATTATAGCAAAATTGTAAGTAAAATTTTTGAACTCCACCTTTAAAAAAATTATGCTCACTAGATACACTGTTTCAGAGATTTCTAGAACAATACAACACTTTCATCTTGCAACAGCAAAAATAAATACGTAGAGCCTTCATGTTTAAGAAAACAATAATTTGAGTCACGTCCAAGAATTCTTGTTTCTCTCAAGGTTAAATCTGTATATCCTAGTATGATTTAACGTATTAGGTACTTTATCATATAATTTCAATTATGCTTGCATATCAATAAATTTATCTACACTTTGAATTGACTGTTTTTACAGCTAGGTATAGACATTTTACAGTCACTGCAGATACATTTGTGAACCTATCCTTTCTCTGTTTTCCATGAAGCCTTTATCTAAATTGGTGTTTTCAATTAAAATACAATCTTGTGTCTTTGAAGCACTTCTTCCCAAATCTTTTCCACACCCCCTCCACTCAGACCTTCCTTTAGCCTTCACAGTCACACACAAAAAAAGTAGTAAAAAAGACACTAAGAAACAATCCAGTATAGCCCTCTGATCAAAGGCTGCATCAAACATATGCCATGGCATTCCATACAGACGTGTTCCCAAGCTATTCTTGAGGCTATTGTACCACGGATATCCCACAGTTTCCCCAACTAATCTATTTCACTGCTTTGCCATCTCTATCATTGGAAAGACTTGCCAGACATACAGAGAAGTCTTCCATGTTGTCATGGAGAAGAGTTTATTCACATCTGTCTACATATGCAAAGACTAATGGCATGACTGAGTTTTTTCACCTCAGGAGTTAACAGTCCAGTTACCTCCCTCTTTGCTTTGAAATCCTGTTTCTGAGATCATCTTATTGCTTTCCTCTGCATAATTCCTCTTCCTTGGAAATATATTTCCATATTTATCTGGCCCAGCAGATTCTTCGGCTCATTCTGAATAGATTAATTTGATCCCAATGTGCTGAGAAGCCTTACTGTCCTCCCACAAAGCTTTCTCGCTGCTTTCCTTTGTAAGGCAACCCAACGACAGGCAAGTCCCAAAAAAAGGTAACTTCCTGGCTGTCACTTGTACAACTATATTAAGGGCATGTATTTAGGTTTTCAAGATGGGGAGGGGGGGGGAAGGGGAAGAGAAAGTCTGAGTTTCTTTCCCATGAAGCACAGTTATCTCCAAAAAGCTTTTAAGAAATATTTAACACAGTTAAAAGTGTATGCTTTACCAAATAATGTAGTTCTATGAAAGACATTTAACTATTAGCCTGCCTCATGGTCCAGCAGAGTTGATACGACGTCAAACTATGACTAGAGGTCAGTGATCCAGGCAAGGCTGGATAAAAGTGTACTGAAAGCATGGTTATTACTGGGGGCACTGAGCGTGTATTATCAAATAACATCAAATTGATTTCCAGGTCATCGTTAAGTAACCAATATACTCTCTCACTGTCCTCTCACCTTTCCTAGTGAACTTCCTCTTCCAAACGCTCCCACTGAGCGGGGAGAGGGAGCAAATATGAGAGAGACATCCTCAATTCGTGTTACTCATATGGCTCCGTGGTAACTGTTTACTTTAAATGAGAAACATGTTCTTACTCTACAGAAAAGACCTACAGTTTTCTAGACATTTCAATTTTATTTTTCCTTGTCTCTTCTCTGCCCCTGCCACCCCACCCCACCCCCACCCCAGTAGCTTTTAATTGGTTTAAGTATTCTACCACTCAAAAGCTGTTAGAGGGGCACACAGTGACATACAAGAGCAGCACAAATCACAGATACGGTTAAAAAAGACTCCAGCCCAGTTAGGTAAACCACAGTAGCTTCAATAATGAGAGTCCTTCATCCTTCTCCCCCGGTTTCTGCCCTTGCCCTGCCTTATTTCAGAGTCAGCACAACACTGCCTGCGCTCAGCTGCTTCATATGGATGGGGCTTTTCCCTCAGAAGAGAGGAAGGGTAAACTGGTGCTCAGGGCACTTGCTTGCAGCTCTAGAAACTACTGCACCCCTGACTTTCCTGTGCTGTCTCGTGCAAGACAATTCAGTTCCTTTGGAAAAGTCAGTCCATGGATATACACGGGGCTGGGGGCGGGGGGGTGGAATCCAAAATCTACTGTGACTTTAAAAAGGCATCATTAAAGGTAGGACCACTAATCAGGTGCTCTAAAAACTCTCATTAAGTATCTTCAAGTAACTGAACATTTGAAAATACATCAATAACTATTTCTGTTTCAATCACACTTCCTGCCACAAGGCAGAGGTGACAGATACAGTACAGTAGCTATTGATCTGGGGAATTTAGCTTCCATTCCTTCTCTGGGATTATCGTCTTTGACTGATTTAGAGAAAGACATTTCCACTATGTTTCTTGTCAACAGGTTACTATGTTATTAAAGGAGTGGTTATTGATTAAAAGTCACCACAACCTGAGCACTGCAGTAAGTTTTCATTGAGAAGACTTTTTAAATCACTTTATGAATGTATTTCAAGCTGGAAATCAAAAATTAGCATCTGAAATCTAGGCAGATTTAAAATTAAGATTCTGAAAAGTTTGTTGGCAGCAACAGAAATCCAATTCCTACTAAGTTCTTTTTATATTTTTTTCATTTGTTTTGTTGTTTTTTTAACATGTTGTCTGTGATGGTAAGCTAAGCTAGGAGGGAACTGCCTGGAGACTTTGGGAGTTAAATTCAAACTTGTTTTGTGAGGCAGCATCTATTTCCCTGTCAGAAGGAACTACCACGGGACCTCCTTCATGCCTCTCAGCACAGCCATGAGATTAAAGTTTTCCCTACAACACCCGGGGGAACACTCCAGAAAGCAGTTTAAAATTTAAACAGATAGTTCGAAAGGAAGCCACACTGCAATGGCAGGGTCCACTCATATGCTGAAGGGGAAGTATGTTAACCAGGGGCTAGAAAATTCCCCCTTTGGAGTACAGCCCTCAGACCTTCCTGTGCTGTTCTGGAGATACATGGATGTGATTCAGGGAAGACCCTAATTGATCCCAGAGCTGGATGGCCTCTTGGCCCAGAGGAGATAGGAACTGGACTACTGGAGAGAGGCGTAGATAGGCAGACCATTAAAAAAACATCAGGTTTTAAGAATGACCAAAGTTTCGATTATTTACTGAGATTGATTACCTGTAAAGCTAGAGGCAGCTATGAAAATGAAGAATTTCCCATTTTTCAAAAACATTTTACAAAGCCACTTCCTTTAAAAGTTTTAATTGTCTTCATAGCCTGGAACACAGCAACCTGAGAAATGGTTGTGTTGGCAGGACACAGAGTGGGCAGGTAGGTGGGAACTCTTTAGCACTGACATTTGTTTCTCACCCAACAACAGCTGGCTAGTCACGCCTGATACCACATAAACATTAATACAATCAAGTACAAGCACTGCCTTTTGGATGGTTTAAAAGTAAACTCCAAATTAGCAACTATACTTTTTTCTTTACCACCCATTGCTAGTCATGTTCAAGCCCAAACCAGAAAGGGTCTAGTCTACACAAATTTCATCAGCTTATCTACAAGCATATAATTAAAGTAGCCTCTAGGTGATACCCATTATTTCATTCAGATGAAGGTCGTATTGATAAATTGACAGTCATAGGCTACAACCGTTCAAAACCTGACAGGTTAGTCATTCAGCTAAACTGGTATTTAAATCAGTTTTAGGTCAATTGGTAAAAATTATCGGTTTAGACAAACCAGATTCCTGACTTGAAACAAAAGGAATTGCTATATTCATGCCAGAATTGGATCTTTTCTTGAAACCCGTTTTTCTGCCCTCAATTCCCTTTCTATCTTTTCATTTCTTATACAATACTGTTTTATGTATTCCTCCCCGAGGAATATAAACATATCATACGCCATGTGTGAACTTGTAAACTCTTTTGAGATACAAGGACAGTAAATTCTGAACAGTATCATTTCTAATGTCTGAACAACTGTACTGAACAAATCATCTATCAAACCCACAAGAAAATAAGAATTAGAGGGAGAAATAAAGAATTAGAGGGAGAAATAACAGTATAAAACTTGCCATATTTACCTAACAATCAGATCTTATAAGAAATACACCTATTCACTCATAGTAAAGTGTAAATAGTTTTTACATTTATATTTCATATAGTGTCATAGTCATGATGATATACAGATAATCCACAGGGCAACATTTATTAAGGGATGCAGCACTACTTACTGCACCAGCAACTACACCACAAAACCCCAAACCCCACAGGCTTATGGAAAACAAGTCTAAATCTTTATCTCTCATTGTTATCCTTAAATCCAAGAACACCACTCGTGCAAACAAACTAAAATTATTTCTATTGAAGATACGCATTGCTTCTCAATTACACTGTGATGAGAAAATTTCAATTTGATTACTTCAATGTTTGGTGCAGTCAGAAATGCATATTCAAACTACCCATAGCGAAAGATACACAATACTTACAAAGAACTTAAAAATATCTAATTTTTAATTCATAATTGGTTGGACTAATTATCACAACCTTACAAAGACGCATCTTCAAACTACAAGTGTTTTATTGCATTTTATATTCCCAAGGATATCCAGTACAGCCATAATTTTGGTTGGTAAATCAGCACACCCATAATTTCCATTACTATACGTGAAAGTTGGATGGTAGTATCTTTACAGCTCATTACTTTCTAGATGTTTATTCAACTAATTATAATCATCCTTTAAGTAGATGCAATCCATCATTTTAATAGGTCAAAATCTCTTTTTTTTTTTCCTGCACTGCAAACAAGCTGGATGAAACATTAGGTTTCAATTTCACACAGGGATCTTCGTTTTAAAATAAATGTAATGATGGCAGAAGCACTTGCCTATAAATATTTATTAGCTGGCAGCCCCAGGGATTTCTGTGACTAACAGCACACTGGGACTACTTTGCCCCTGTATGCCTTGGTAGACTTGAAAACCTCAGGGGCTTGGCGACTTCAGCCCCCTGACAGCAAAGTTTTGAGAGGGTTCTGAAGACGCTCTGTTCTCCTTGCTTGCTGGGATGAGGTGTCGTGGGTTTGTATTGTGTTCCCCACACAAATAACACCTGCAAGGAACGCTTCTCCCTAGTAAAACAATTTTGTAAAGAGTCCATCAGGCCCACCTTAACTTGCAACTGGGGAGGAGGAGAAGGAAAGCTACTCACACTCACCAGCCAACAGAGGGGGGAGATGGAAAGAAGCCTCCATCCACG
>VYZM01012526.1:71203-94105 GCA_013398915.1 Dromas ardeola
ACGGGTCGGGCTCCAGCTGCGGCTGGGGGAGGGAGGGAAGGGGGAGGCGGTTGCTTCAGTGCTTGATTGTTTATGCTCACTTTTTCTCCTCAATGCCCAAATCGGTCATTAGAAGTTTGTGTTAATTGGCAGAAAATTAAGTAAAATATCCCAGGGCTGCGACCGTTTTGTCTGTGTCAATATGTTCGATGGATACTTTTATAGTTAGTTTGGAATTAAGCGGTGAAGGAGGGAACCGTGTCAACAAAAGACTCCTCCTTTCTAGACTTCAGCTTGTTATTGTTGGCCCTGTTCATACCCAATAACCTAAAAAGGTGAGTGAATTACAATCTGAGGATTGATAACTTTTTGCAAATTTTACAACAAAACCATACAGAAACTAAAAAGAATAACTGTACACATTCACACCAAACATACCAGTCAGACACCCTCCCTCAGCTCATCTCCCAGGGAATGGAGTATGGAATTTGCCCTCACAGGCAATGAAGAATTAAGAGTGATAAAAGCAGTAACAGAAAAAAAATTAAAAAGGCAAATGCCTAAAAGAAAAAGGCAAAACTGATTCTAGAAGTCTTTAATTTTGTTTTCCTTCTCTCTTTTTTTTTTTTTCCAGTGCTCATCTAAAATCTGGGTTCTGTTAAACATGGCAATTTTACAAGTAGGGATTCAAAAGTATTTCCATTCCGTTTACTCACATAAATTAACAAGGAGTGCTCTTCCAGTTCTAGGTGGCTCTGTCAAGTTGGTTAAAGACATATTTAGTGCAACTGATGTTAAAAGCAAAGACCAAAATACCCCCAACATCTTCATAAAACAGACAAAATCCTCAATGAATCACTAGTTTCAAAGCACCAAAACCCAAAAAGTTTCCTGTAATGAACGATATTTTTTCAAATACCCTTAGCAGATATTATATAGCCAGGACAAAATTTTTTGTCAGTATGTCCTTCACTAAGGCCATTTGAACTTTCAAGGATCTTAATGTAGCATAAAAGTTAGTCAAAGAATCATAATTCTTATGAAATAAGGACAAAGAACTAGCATTTAACCTTACCACAAATACGCATCCTTAATATTTCATTAAGTCACAGAGAATCACAAAATACAACACTGGTAATTCCCAAATCCCATTGAAAGTTGACTACCCTGCAAATACTTTATGTTCTTAATTACATGTTATATGATTTTCAGATCTCATTAGCCCTACTGTGATCAACAGGATAACTCCTGTACTTTCAAGTCAGGGTCTTGAACAACTTTCATCAAAAAGCACAAATAGGAAGTTAGAGCAAAATGAAAAATCACACCAGTGTGTGAGAAAACTGAGTGTGGTTAATCCATGAAAGGACTTAAGGTTCTTCATCAAAAACAGATTCCTGAAACGCCAGCACAACTAAATCTTGATATCCCTTGTCCATTGACACTTGAGTTTTTGATATTAATATCCTTGAGGTACTTAAATATTAGTGTTTGAGAATGCTCAGCAGCACCAAAACTTGGCAGCTTACTACCTATCCCACTTGTAGTAACCCAGGACTCACAGAGGAGATGTTCCAGCACAGAAGTTCACCAAGGTGTTCACCCCAAGGAGCTTACCTGAAAGCAAGTTACAGGTCAGGCGTTCACATGCAAACAAAAATTGCCACTGTCTACGGTTGAGGTTCTAGCTGAGGTGGGGGCAGTGATGCTCCTGGTTTTGTGGCCAACAGCTCCTTGTTGAGGACAAATAGAACCATTGACAAAAGTTCCTTTTTTGTTTTTGGCAGGAAGTATCACGTCTCTCATTGGCCTGGTTTGCAACAGGATGGTTTGCCGTAAAGACACTCACAGTCTCATCGGTTGAAGCAGTTCAGTATACACTTCCACAGGAGCAGCAGAAAGGGAAGCAGAAAAGGAAGCAGAAAGATAAGACAGGGCCCCGTACCTGGCTATACAGGCACTCAGTCTGGAATAGAGAGAGGACTGTGAAACACCTTTACAAGTAAGAGCTGTTTCTCACAGCTGCCTGTTATTAAGTACCTGAGCCACTAGAGAGAAACTCAACCACCTGCTGCTCCATCGCATCTGCAGAAGGATCCTCAGCTACATGGAGCAGCTTCCATGGGCAAGGCTATGTCCGAGCTCCCAGGCACAGCAGAAACCCGCCAGGGAAGCCAGGCACACTGCCTTACAGCTAGCCCATGGTGACCTCCACACTGCCAGAGCTGCAGCGATAATAGAGCCCAAACTACCCAGCTGAAAGGTTGTCCTGGTTTGAGTGACACAGGACTAATTTCTCTTCTAATGCTTATGAAAACTGCACTTTTAGAAGACTCGAGTGTCTGAATTTGTGAAAATATTTCCTTTGTAGCCAGCTATGGTATGTGGGTTTCAAGGTCTCAGTGTTTTTAAGTTAGCCAGGTGTGGAGACAAGGAGGAGCAAGACCTGGGCAGTGGATCCGAGCTAGCCAGCAGGATTATTTCATACCATGAATGTCACATTCCAAATAAATTAAAAAGTTTGCAGAGAAGCTATCTCTCTTTTATGATGGCTGTGATCCTGAGGACTTCTTGCCCTGGTGCTGGACCCCTGAGCCCTTCCTTTCGTCCTGGAGCCGTAGAGATTGCAGTGTCCGACATTTGCTGTCCGCTGCTGGAAGTGCACAGCTTCCTACTGATAGAATGGGCTAGGGATAATCCTCGTATATTTTATATTGGTATTGAGATCAATATTTGTTCCTTCGTGTTATTAATGTTAATAATGAAGTATTATTGCATTAAATCTGTTTATATTTCAATCCTCAGGTTTCCTTTTTTTTTCCTGATTCCCTTTCCCGAGTGGGGAGGTGTCATCAGGTGGTAGAATAATTGTCTAAATGACAATAAATTGTTGTGGCTTTCTCATCCTATAACAAAGCTAGATGGCCTACCTCAACTGGCTACATTTTCATCTTTTCATACAATGTAAAAAAAGAAAAAAAGAAAATCAGCGCAGACACAAATTCTACCAACAGTGCAGCTGAAAAGTTTCAGATATGAATCATTAGGATGAAGAAATCCTGGCAGGTTGCTTGTTTTGGGTTATTCTGGCTATTACCCATGCTCATAGCAACTGAGATCAATGGAAATGTCTCCCAAGTCCCAAATGTTACAGAGGGTTCAATCAATCTCTTGAAAGAAAAGGAGGATTTGGTAGGTTTGTGATTCTCTTTCATGTAGAAAATAACAAAAAATGAACCACCCTAAGTTTGCTGTGTGTGCAAGATTAATATGAATGATAAAATAAGACAAGCTCCCCCACCAGCTTTTAATATTAAAACTAGAAGAGTAAGCACAGTATGTTTAAAGCATTTGTTTAAATGTCAATATCCTGTCTGCTTCAGCAGCAATGCAGGGTTTTGTGTCACTTCTCCTGCCCACTATCGATTAAACAATCATGATTGCTAATGAGGAAGCAAAAGGTACCATTTTTAATTCCACACTGATATTTAGTTCTGTTATTTCAAATGTAAAATTACCTTTGTTGTTTTAAAAATCAGTATGTTCTTTATTATACACTCTAAAAATTATAAGCATGTACAGTACACTATTTCTCGATAATTCACACTCATGTCGAAAGATATATTTTTTCCTCCTTTCAGAATTCAATTAACCTTAATGAATTGCCCTACTACAAACTGTCAGTCAAGTAGAATGTATAATCTTTATGAATAGTTCTCAGAAAAGGTGAGGCCTAAATATTCAAGTACAGCGTGTTCAGCTTCACATAAACAGGGGTAAGGAAAAGAATATGTAGTTAAAACCCATAGAAATCGTGTTCTGGAGGCACAGGCAAATGTCAGTACACAGAGTTCTTACTGCTTATTTCCCTGGAAGAGTTGCATTCATTCTTTAATACAATAATAAAGACATTTAACCATTTTGCCCTGCAACAGAAGTATGGTACGTGAAAAGATGACACCAAACTGATGTCCTGGGGTATGGAACTACAGCACCTTCTCTTTGTATTCAAGCATTACCTGTATACCCCAATGGTGTCTGATTCTAATGAATATTAGCAAAAAAAGATCCAAGCTATGACTCCTGCAGGTGATTAATTTAGCAAGGCAATGTTTTCTAGAAACATCCTAAAAATAACCAAAGTGGTCATGTAAGATGTAAAACATTTCCCTTTACTTTGAATATTGTGGTTGGTTTTGTTGGGGCTTATTATGTTGGTAAATACAAGTGACTAATTTTCAAATAAATGTGACTATTGCAAAGGATTTTACTGGAGGGAGGCAGTATTTTCTAGATTTCACTATAGGGTCTTACTTGAATTCACCCTTTTGGGAACTTACTTCCCAATGATTCAAGAAGTTTTTATATGGAATATATCAAACGATTTGTTTTCTCATGTCAGGAGGATGAGTTCTTAATGGTTTATCTCAAGTACTGGTGTTAGTACACCCATACTAAGGTCCCAGATGCCTTAGAAAGCCTTTGTAGTACATGAAAAGAATATTTTGTAGGATTAATTGACATGGATGCTCAATAAAGTCAGCCAGACAGTGATTATTTGCTGTAGAGCCCACATACTTTGGCCTACAGAGGATAAATAAATGCAGTTCAGATTTTCTTCCAAGCTTCTGACAGCAGGTTCACAAAAGAAGTTGGAGGAAGAACAGTTACAAAGTGGAATTATCTGATTTATTACCAGAAACTTCAGTCTCTATCCACTAATATAATCTATAAAAATATTAGAGACATGAAAAGTAAAAGATACTCATCTGGAGCAGTACTAACATTAACTGGGTAGCAAATGATTCCCTCCAACCATAAACAACCGTTTTGGACAAGAGCTCTGAAGGTGGCATTGGTAATTCAAAGGTGATACCTTCTATGGCGTAAAAGACCACACAGGTGGATTAATTGCTTATTCTGAAGCTAAATCTAGTCTCTGACATGTCTTTTGGTCAAAATCTGCTTCAAGACCTAGGCATAAAATACATGCAGGGGTGTAGTACAAGACACAGTATAACGGTTCGTGATATGTTTTGTAGCACACCACTTAACTGTACTCACTCTCACCTTTATTTCCTAGTGTCTTGAATGCTGTAAAGTCACTAACAGTGAGGTTCAGGCTCCCGTACCCGCACCACGCCTGTAGGGTGTTATTTCCACCTTTGGTACATGTCATTGGTTACCAGAGCGAAGGGCACAGCCCCTCGCCTCTTAGCTGGGGATCTTTCAGATGGGGTCAGACAGCACAGTGTTGAAGAGCTGCTGGAAGGAGAGTAAGAGATTGATCCTAGTGCAGGAATACTAATACCACCGCAGGGCTCCACAGAAAAGCTTCCTGGTGCAGCAAGGGGATGAGAAGAAGCTATGCCACAGCTTGTCTCCCAGTCTGTCCTGACATAGTGGATTGGCCCCTGGCACCCATAGCTGCCCTCTCCTAGACATACTTCCCATCTGTTGCCATATCTGCAGATGAGGATTCATGTTGCATTCAACCACTCCCTGCAACTACCTGATCCCCAACAGGATATCTTCTGAAGAACGTAGCTCCCAAAATGATTTAATAGAATCATAGAATGGTTTGGGTTAGAAGGGACCTTAAACCAACCCCCCTGCCATGGGCAGGGACACCTCCCACTAGACCAGGCTGCTCAAAGCCCCATCCAGCCTGGCCTTGAACACTGCCAGGGATGGGGCATCCACAACTTCTCTGGGCAACCTGTTCCAGTGCCTCACCACCCTCACAGTAAAGAATTTCTTTGTAATATCTAATCTAAATCTCCCCTCTTTCAGTTTAAAACCATTACCCCTCATCCTATCACTCCACTCCCTGATAAATTTAATATGGTATGTGGTATACCACTGAAAGCTGTGACTTCATATCATGTCACTTCATATCATGAAAATGTTCCTCTTTAAGCAAAAATCTTAACACAATATAGTAAAAGAAAATGCAGTGTCATGAACACCAAAGAAACAGCTGGAAGACTGTTCATAGAGAGGTACCCAATTCCTTTCTCCAGCTTTGCTGCTCTTCCCTGAAAATACTTTGTCATTGGCAAAGATACTTCTCCATTACCATCTCTAGAGTTTTGACATAGGACAAGTAAACCAAAGACCCATAAACATTCAGTCAGACTGATGACATTTCACTGAGGGCCAGATCTTTTTAAAAAAATGTATTTATGCCATGCACATAAAATATGAATTAAAACCGGAACATTTGAAAGAGCTTAACATTACTACCATAAATTGTTACCAGGAATGCAAAAGCTTTTAGTTTTTCACCTAAGTGGAGCTTAGTCAATTTTCTCATCTGTCATAGCCTGCACTTTGTTAAATTTCCTACAGTTATGGTTTTAGCTTTGGAAAAGAAATAATTTATGAAAACAATTTTCTCCAAATTGTTCAAGAGAAAACAGTGCAAAGAGTCTTCACTAGAGTTTCATGACTTAGTCTAACAATTTTAATGCTTCCGCGCAAATCCACTCTTCTAAACCTGCTTGACAGAGTTCAGCTTATCTGTAAAACTCTGCACCATATTTCACATAGAGATATATACCTTCATATCATATTTGCGGTGAACAAATCTGCCTGTGCTCTGTGCTTGATTGAGTTACCCCATACTGATAATGCATTTTACAACATCATTCTATTTGGTAATCATTTAATGTTGTCCACTAAATCACTTTCAATTACTTGTGCTATGACATTTGTGGTGTAACACAGCTTAAAAAAAATATTTCCACATTTCTAGATTCTCATCTAGAAATTTTTATTCTGTTATCAACAATATCAGCTATGATTAAAATTACTGAAAGTTGATAGGGCTGAGGGCTTGATACTGCATTCAGATATATCAGCAATAGGTATAGAAAATATATACATAAAATTATGTAAAAAAAAGGATGAAAATAATATTTTTCATTTCCTAATGATTTCACATTGATAACTCTTCATATACAGGAAGTTCCACTACGCGGAAGGTGTTCATCATCAGGTCATGCCCAATAACAGACTGCTGTTTGTGCAGAAACTTTGAAGACGGTATTTGTGGATCGTCTTATCTAAAACTGCAAAAGGAAAAGGCAGGGGTAGGATGGGGAACTGCAAGCCCAGCACAAAATTTAAAATACAGCTGTCCAACAATCAGGAGATAGGGTAGTGCGTGTGCTATCTTATCCATCCAGCTTGATCTAGCTCACAGTGCTAACAACAGAAGTGCCCATATGAAGGCATGGGCTGTAATGCACACTAGAAACCAAGTATAAACTCATGAGGACTTTCAGTAAGAAGCTCATCTTGAAGCCCAGTTAACCACATTGCTTCCATGATCCATGTTATCTATGGAAGCTACTATGTAGCACAGATGCTATAATTACAAATATTGTGGCTATATATCAGTTATTCTGCTCAACATTACTTTTAATGTTTTTAAAGACAGCAGTGAAAACAGCAGTTACATCTTAGATTTTCTTTAGAAAGCCAAACCAACCAAAAAATCATGCTGCTTTAAATCCTCCTATTACAAGTAAACTTTTTTCACTTATTTAGAAATAAAACTTTTGGTATACTTCTCTTTAAATTATCTGTCCCAGTCAAGCAGCCCTATCTTGCTGTTAAGACTTAGACACAAACCACAACTAGCCGGCAATTCTCCCACTCTTAAAATTAGTACAAGTTCAAGTACAAGTACAATTATGCACTTGTTAGAAAAAAGGTGTGGTTTATGTATTTAAACAGCAACCCCAGCCCACCAACATCAAATTCATGGTGAAATGCCTCATTATTGTTACTATGATGATGATTATTAAATATTGGTCTTGATTCTGACCCAAATGTACTATTATTGCTTTCAGTTTTAGACGTTAGTCCTGGAAGTACACTGAAATACAGATTTAAAGGCTCTATCTCGGTATTCTGCTGCAGTATGACAATTTAATTTATTAAGTTAAAATGGTGCTGCTGTTATGACTGCTTCTCTTGATGAGCGTCGATGAATCATTTTCTCTTTCTCGGTGTTACCGTAACTTTTCTCATTCCCGTTTCTGGTTACCTGAAGCATACTGCAGGTCCTAACAGATCTTGCCAACACTTTTTAAATCCAATTGCACTGACTACCATACCCATCAAGTAGTCAGAATGTATGGATTATTCAGTTTACTTCACCATTCCCAAATGGCCAGGTTATTCACAAATTTTTATTCCTGGTAAGGATTAATGCAGAATAATATTCTAAGAACCCCAGAGTGAGGCTTGAATTCAGTAGCACTTAAAGCAGGAGAGAAGGATGCTCAGGATCCTAAGGAATCAACTACATCTCAAAACTATACCAACAGCACTTGAAAGCAGTTAGGTATTTTGTCATTATACTGCCATATTAATTAAAGAACTCCTAAAATCTTGAAGGACTTGAACTCTGAGGAAAAAAACGAAATTAGACATATACATTTGATTGCACAAGCTGCAAGCTACTCTGGCCCAAGAAAGAAACAATGCCAGTTCTAAATTTATGTTTTAATCCTTCAGGAAGCAAGTGACAATAGGAGAATAAATAACTAAAATTTTAGAAGAATTCTTGATTGCTCACGATACAGAATTTAAGCCTAGTGATTTCAGCGGATCTAAAGTTGTCTGAAATTCTGAATATATGAAGATATTGACGGATTCCCACAAGGGCCAAATCTGCACACAAAAGCCAAACTCTGCATTCACAATGAGCTACCATGGAGACATGAGACACTGTTACAAGTTCTAAACTTGTATTTTTTTTCTCAAGTGACATTTCAAAGGTGGGTGATTCTGGTTCTCCTATCTTTTGCTATGCTGACTAAAACCTGCTATAGGAGGGGTGGCATGCAGACAACAGCACTGGTGAAAATCTGGTGCAGCTCAGACTGAATAATGATTACAATCTGCTCATGTGTTGTTAGCAGGAATTTAATCTGAGGAAGGGACACAGGCTGGCAACCATGCCAGTTGTTAATCTGTGAGGAGGGGGGGTGGAACAGAGGAATCCTAACAAACTTCCCAATCTGGATAAATATTATTAAATAAAAATGTAGAGGTGGTCTATCAGCAGTGCATGCAATCTAGAGCTGGTCTTTAGGAGTGCTGTCTTGTGCCTTAAGTGCATTAAAATGTCGTTATCCATACTCACCAAAGTACCTTTCTCACTTCCTTTCTTTAAGCCTTTTTGTAAGCTATAATTACAATTAAGCAAAGGCATGTTTACTGTCATGAAATGTATGCCAACGGCTCACACTAATGCAATCCAAACATTAGTATGAAACATTTTTCCAATTACTGCCCAGACTCTCTATAGTGTTTCAAGCTGCTTTATGACATTTTAAACTCTGTATATAATATAGTCCTTTAGAAAGCTGCAAAATCTTTCTATTTCTTTCTTATGACCCGAGAAAACCTAAATCTATTAAAAGCACATTTTCATAGCAGCAGGATAAAAATGCTTTTACTACATTTATCTTCAAAATTGGTGCTGTTAAATACTGCCAGGGGATAAATAACCATAAAATATAACGTTAGTGTACGGGGTACTGTTCTAACTAGGCATGATGGGATGTCTTTCTGCCCTTTCATTTCTTCTTTCTATTTGTCCCATTAGAGCTATGCAATCATTCATCAGTCACTGTGGCAAGCAGTGTTGCTCCATCCTGACTGCTGCCTAAAATGAGACCTAAGAAAGCAAGCCATAGATAGAAAACACTGTCCACAGCAGTCCAGAGATGTCCATACCTACATTCCAGACTGATTTTCTACCGAAACGCTTTTGCTATTTATGGAAAGAATATTTTAATAGCTTCACATATGAGTTTTGAGAGCCTATTAGAGAAACATTCATTTAGCACATTAGATAGAACTAGCAAAAAAGCCTGAATAATTAATGAACACACCAAAATACCCCAGCTTTCGACTTTGATTTAAAATCCAGATGTTACAATCAGCTTCTGCTAATCTAACTCTGCTTCTGTGTCCTGGCCCTTCTAGCAAACTTATGATAACTTAATACACATGATCTGTCAAAGTGTTAGAGCTTTAAGCAGATGTTATTTTTCTAATTGAAATACTAATAATATTAGCATTGAAGCAATCCTAAAATAAACTTAATTTAACAAAAAATGAGCAAAACAATATTTACCCAAGGTAACGCCGCAATTTTTTTTACAAAGAAAATTGAGAAAAACGATACGGCTTGTGGAAGAGAGAAGATGGCTTCTTGACATAGCTTCTGATTAAAATGCATCTAGTACTTCTTTACCTATTATGCAACATCCACCAGCTAAACAGAGAGAAGTAACTCACAAGAAAATCTGATGCTTTTTTTTATATATATATAAAATCTTGCAGAAATCAACAAGGATGCTTGCCTTCTCACTGAAGATTATTTTTCAGCAAAAATGTGAAAGATAACTGCCTGAATTTTGGGGAAAAACTAGAATATTTGTTGCATGCCTTACAGAAACCAATACATAAAAATGCCATGTTATAGTTCAAACATTTTCCTTTTTTTTCTTCAAAGGATAACATGTATCCTTTAAATAACTTATAAATACTGAAACTGATGTTCAGAAGATTAAGCTTCTTCAGAAAATCTTGCACTGAATTTCCTGGAAGGACTGAAAATTACATCTTCATATTGCGCACTCATTAAGCACATTCTTGTTGCTTGCAAGTGTGCCCTCTCACTGATGTCTTAAAGAAAATGGTCTTTTTTAAAAAAGAACTAAACAAAAAACCCTAAACTGTTAAGCTCTGAATAAAATGCAAGAGGAACTGAAAAAGTATGGAGTCTTCCTTTCAAAGGATAAATAATTTCTTGAACTTGTAGCTACTGAGAGCTTTAAACCATCTGGATTTTGTTAATCTACATTATTTATGAAGGCAAGGAAAAGAGATATCATACTTCAAACCCATGATGTCTGAAGTATAGAGGTTGGTAGACATGCATTTCTAAATCACGCTAGCAAGACTGTGAGACCTTTACTCATAAGATTAGTGTTTTATTTCACTGACATTCACGAGTGATCTGGTGAGAAAATTGCCACCAAAATAAACATCAGAAGGCCTACGTTGATGATGTTCCCCATTTTCACATTAAGGCCAGGAGTCAACATATCCGTAGCTTTGATGACCTCACTGGACACAGTACGTGCTTTACATTTTTCACTTGTTAACTACCTCGGAGTCAAAGCCTAAATCCACAAACACAATGAGCCTAACAAGGTCAGGGATTTATTTTAAATTCAAAGTGATTTTTTTTTTTTTTAAACTAGCATGGGCCAGAAACCTTAATTTGTTATGAAGACAAATGGAGTACTAATAATGGGAACTCTCCAACATGCAGATCAGTGGCAGTAAGGGATAAAGAAAATTCAAGAACAAAGCAGAAAGGACACTCTAATCCAAAGTATCATTAGCATCCACAAATTCAGACAGGGATCTTTTATTGACACTCCATCTGTTGCTGCAGTGGATTTTGTCAAGTGTCTCAAAGCAACTTGGAGACGGTCCTTTTGTCGTAGGAAGTGCCAGATAAAACTAAGAGAGCTGAAATTATGGACAGTCACTTTGCAGCACAGAACAACGTACCTTCCTTATTTTCCCTCCTAGCCTGATACCCGTGCTTCACTGAAATTTCTAGCTGTGCAGCTGTAGGACTTTACTGCATTCCACAGTTCAAATGTTTGGATGGAAAGAAAGGCAAAATACATAACTAGACTTGTTTAAAAGAGCAACAGATCTCTAGGAAGCCATGAAATTTATGGTGTGTCAAACATGTAGAATGTAATACACTACAGTCTTTGAGTACTCCATCCTAAAATAAGTGACAGAACAAAAATAAATGTTCACATCAGCCTGACAGAAGGAACATTTTGTCAGTATCATCAGGAGACAGACTGTTTCACAAACTTACTTTGAGAGCAGTTATGCCAGTTATTATGCTATCAAATACAACCATATTATAATAAAAAAGTCGAGGCATTTAATCCAATTGTGAACAACAACCGTCCTCTCATTCCAGAATTCAGCCAAAACATTGACTTTGAGTATATGTTGAACACTTCCAGCAGCAAAGATAAATTATAAATACAAATATACCTAGGTTTTTTACCTTCATCCTTCAATTCCTAATTAAGCGACCCACTGAGACACTTCTTGCTTCCAGCATGCCTAAAGGCGGAGCCATCCCATCAGCCACAGCAGTATGGGAAGCCAAGAGCCCAACTTGTTGGCAACGTCTAAGAAGTGCATGAGTTGCATGTATTTGAAAAGTTTGCTTTAAAATTACAGTAACACAGTATGCTTAACATAAATAAACTCTCTTAGGGAAAGAAATTTCAGCGCTAGTTGGCTCAGATGACTATAGTTGGTAAATTGCTATTCGAACTGGTTTCACTGTATCTTTATTTATATTCTCCAGATCTAAGTGCTATATGTCTCACAAATTAAAAATATTGCTATAGGGTGTTCAAATCTTTGGCGTATCTCCAAAAGGTCTGCTGGTTTAAAGTCTGTGCAACCAGGAGGAACTGTTCCTGACTTTAATTGTGCCTCAGACATTTCTATTAGCACTGTAAATATTCTGTACTGGAGCGAAAATGTCAGGACCCTTACCAGAAAACTGTTCCACAGTTTCATAGTCAAAAAGGACATCTCTGCTACTAGCTTTTCCACGTTACTTATTTTTTTCTGACTGACAGTGGGGACATAAAATAATGTCTGCACATAAATATTCTGTAATGGATTTTTGGCCAGCTGAACTAAGACACAGCAGGTTTATCCCTTAATCGTAGCCTCATAATGATGGTAACCTTTCATCTTGGGGTGGCAGTGTCACTGAACCACAAATGCTCCACTGAAACAACAAAGCCTTTCAACTAACTTCAATGAGGATTTAGAGACGGGGCCAACTGGTTTAAGGGATTCTATTATCCACTCTAGTATCAGATTTTGGTAGAGGGTAGGAGAGTTGTTTGGGCTTTTTGTTTGTTGGTATTGAGAAGGGTAAACGAAATATCATACTGAAATCTTTGCAGAACCTTTGCAACCTTAAGACACTCCAAGTTTAAAAAAAAAATCTCTGACATGACAGCACCTGAATAAAGGCAAGACCAACTCAATCTTTACACAGAAGTTGAAATCCAGTATATTTTGTGTGCCTGTTATGAACACAGCATCTAACAATGGTTCAAATATAGTGGTAGTAGTAAACAAAGTCTTTCCCTATATTTAGCCGAAGCCTGAAAAGTTGTTGGAACACAGTGCTTAGTATAAGGTATTCCAAGGGAACTGTTGGTGTTGAATTCTTTTTCATAGGTTTTGAGGTTGTGGAAAGACTATGATTCCCACGGTACATGTACAAGTTATGCTCTGTCACAGGAAGCATGTGATTTTAGTTGTTGGATAACAAATGTGATCTTAATATGAAGAACAAAAGATGACATCAACAAGCACATTACTTATAAACCCTGTGAGGACTTATAACCTCAATAAGACAAGGCAGATGAAACTTCATATTGCTAATGCAAAACAAAATATCTTCGGTTTCTGAATATTAAAATATTTTTACTAAAAATCTTGAAAATTTTTGTTATATACTTTTATATGTTATATATACTTTTTTCTGCAAAGAATTAGCCACTCACTGTAAAGATTTATGATGAAAAACAGTTGAAAACACAATATTTTAACTGAGATCTAATCAACATCTATGTTTGTAGGACCCTCTTCTGTCCTCATTTAACCCACATAACAATTTTCAGTTACATGAACATGGTAAAGAAAATTTAGGACTATCCACCAAACATTTAGGTCAGGACCAGAGGTCACTGTCAGATGCTGCCTTGTGTTTTCAAACAGTGTGGAAGACATAATATAGTTATAAAATGACCTCTTTTACATCATTCATAGTTAATTCATGATCATGAAGAGCAGTATCACAGTCTTGCTACTTACTCTCCAGATCAATTACATGCTGAGTGTAAAAGAAATCAATTTCATGGACAAATTACATCCCTGCTTTAAAAGTTTCCTAACACTTATTATCTCAATCAACAGTAATTTATATTTGTGTACTTTCAAAATTAAGGCTTCTTTTTCTTCTTACGTAGATGACTCCTCTGCAAGCACTCAGCTCATCTTAAAACAAGTTTGAAAAAGGACAAAAACAAGATCAAAATTATTTTTTTCTGGAGAAAAAAACATTATTTTGCATAACTTTTATAGAAATGCACAAGCTCTGAAAACAGAAGGATGTTAATTTAAAAAAACGCATTTCCTCCCCCTTCCTCCCTCTTTAAGACATTTGTGAAATTGTTAATGTGTTTCTATCAAATTGTCTTTGACAATGTTTATGTTTTTGCAGTCAGCTGGAGCCCAAATTAAAAGAGAACTTATTTACTCTTAAATTACTTCTACCTTATACCAGCCAGAAACAGCATCTACACTATTTGACGTCATACAGGTGTGGGTTATCCAGACTACAAAGTAGTGCTATAGAATACGATTGCAATACATCCTCTTTGCCAAAACCGAGGGGAAAGTGCAAGAAATGCAAATGCTCTTGATACATTTGTAATTATTTTTTAAATCTCAACCAGAATTCAACTTAGAACAATAATTTTTTAGTTTCTGTGACTCATGTCTCTTCTATCTTCAATAGATTAAACCCCCTATCTGGGATATATTTTTTTCCTTTATGTAAGGTTTTCTTTTTGTCTAGACACTGTCATTCACAGAACAATATCCTAGTAAGGATACTGTATGAAATGTATAGGTTAGCAGAAGAATCTGAATATTACATGGCCCCAAAAGGTATCATCTATTAGGCAAATCAGTAATTTAGCTGAATAAGAAAAATAAGGGAAAAAGAGAAAAAAAAAGATAGTATTTTCATATATTACTGTTTTTCAAAACAAAACAAAACAAAGGCTAGATCTTATAGGGAATATAGTCATATTCTATTCAGTTAAAAACACCTGTGACATAGTCAAAGTTGAAGGAATTTTTCTCCAGCCTCACCTTAGTTGCATACTTACTGTTAAGTTTCCCTACTTAGATGAAAAAATTCTCTTTGTCAGGAATACAAACACTGGTCTTCATTTTCATGTTCTAGTACAAATAAGTCAGTCCTTAATATCTTTTGCTGTAGTTGGTGATTTTTTTTCTTTTCCAAAGTGAGCATTATCCAACATTTAACTGATTTTCTGAAAGAAGTTACTGTCTAAAACAAAAATATTTCCTGATTTGTTTCAAAAATTCAATGAGATTATGTATTGCACTATCTGCAGTGATTTGCTACTTATTTGTTCAGATGTGTTTACTTTTTATGAAAGTACAGTTTTTGTCATAAAGAGAAACAAACACACTTAAGTTATAGATGCAAGACAGAAATGGTAAACATCTAGAAAACAGAATATACTATGGAATAGTTCCTGTAATATATGTAGCCATCAAGTGGACTTCAAAAATAATGATTTAGCCAAATTAACTGGGCTACCTCTCTTGGGTTTCTTTTGTTTGTTTTGTGGTTGGGTTTTCTTAATCTTGTAGTGGTCCTGTAGTTCTAGAAACCTAATCATCCAAGATTTTGTAGATGGATGGGTGTAAAAGAATTTTATAAATCATGATCAGATTTCATGTACTTTTTGATGGGAAAACTATTATTTCTCTCAATAAACATTAAATAACCAACTTAGTGACAAGTTATTGGGACATACAATGACATATATGCACTATCAGATCCAGAAACTTCTCCAACAAAAATTAAGGTATTTTTATCTTATATTACAACTATTTAACATCTTGATTAAATTAAACATGAAATACAACACACGTGTCCTTAATATACATACTCTGGTTCTGAGGCTCTGTTTCATAAACAAACTTTCTCCTGAGATGTATCCATTGAGGTCATGAATAGATAGAGATCAACTGGGGATTATTCTGAGGTTAACTCATTCAGTAGAAACCCCCAGATATTCCGCTTTATGATTCTGGTGTGCTTCTTAGAAAGTTTTTTTTTTTTTTAGACAGTTGGTTTTTTTTAGAAAGTTTTCCTTTCTAAGTGGTCTTATATAAGGCTGAGAGCCAGAAGTTATCATGGCTCCATTTGAAAAATTCAAAGCCACAAAATGAAGTTTGTAAGCAGAATACACTGCTTAGAAAGCGTAGAAAGCTGCAATGAAGGAAACTGATTTCATCTCATTCAGGGATCTATGACTTGTACAAGAGAGAGAGGGGAAAAAAAATACAGCAGGAAAAATTTTATTCCTCCTATTGTACCAGAGCAGTTTTTTCTCGCTAGGCTGCCTCAGGCCACCAATTCTGACTGCCAATACATTGTTGGTTTATCCCATATTACTTTTTAACAGCAATTTCATCCTTCTTGTCGGGTTTTCACTTTCCCTATTAACAGGAACTGGAGAAGCAAAACTAAGCAAAACCCAAACCCTAAACAGGTATATCTACAATTTGGCTCAGAAAATAAACTAAAACAAAATAAAACCCATGTAAAAAGTCATAACACTAAAACTCCAAAATCCTGATTAGAAAATCAGACAACATGGCAAATAGAAGTCACTAAAGTTAAATATATTTATCATCCTTGGGAAAGAAAAGTTGTATAGTGGCAGTGTCATTTGGAAAATCATAATTTTGGAAAACATAGTGATATTTTCATTTTAAATATTTACCTTCTCCTGAACTGGCCATTCAAGACTAGAGAATTACGTGCTCCTACAACTTTAGTAAGAGATTCAAAGTCATAAGAAATCATTTTTCCAACTTCTGAAGCCCACTAAGTTACCTTTTACATAGATCAAGTTAAGCACGCAATCGGGTTTTTCAGAATATGGGAGTAGCTGAATAATTTCATTTTAAGGATATAAGCAACGGTATAATTTATTATACATTTCTGAAAAGCTCAGATTTCAATGCTCTTGTGGCAAGCATTTGAATGTTTGGTGCTGGAGCAGATGGAACATTTTACAGCAAGGCTTTAATTCTCAATCCAAAAGGCATCGCTTTTGCTTCTGGTCAAAGGTGAATTTATTCCCTCTGCTAGCTCTGTCCTGGGGCTCTCCCTAAGCAGGATCTATCAACTGTGCTATGCTTCTGCCAAATTACGTGATGATTTTGTCATGTGGGCTAATATTCCCCAGTGATTCAGTTTTAATCAAATGCATAAAAGCAAAGCATTGTTGAGCAGCGTAGTAACAGAAATAACTGCTTTAGAGAGATATGAAAGACGTATGTTTGGGTTTTAAAACTTGCGCACACACAAATGTAAAAGCCCTGCCACCCCTCAGAAAGGCTCTGCAAAGCAGTTGCTACAGACAGTAACTCAAACTCATCGCTAACTTTAAATCTGTAGCATTTCTCATTGTAATGATAGGAAATATTCTTTGTATTGGAATTTATACTTTGAAGCAAGGGCTTGAGTTTAGTACGGGTGAATTTTAGGGCTGTTATCTCATACATACTTCAACAGTGTCCAACTAACTTAGTCGAGCTGTATGGTAACTTGAATAATAACCTATACAAACCTCAGGATAAGCTTTTAAAAGTCTATGACAGCAGCAAGAGATGAGTTAGGCCACAGCTGTAAGCTTCTGCTGAGGGATCCAGATCCTGAAGGTTTCGCAATATACTAATACTATACAGTAATGAGGATGTCATTACCAGCTATCTCACTGAATAAACATACATACTTCGTTTGTGAGGTACTATAGAAGTACCTGCTATAGTTGTGCAGGAATAGTGTCTCATCCTTTACAGAGAATCACTAAATAAAAAAATTAAAAAAATATTATTAACATGCAAGAACTCAGAGACTATGTCTAGGTTAGCAGATGGTTTATGGATGGATAGCGGCAACCCTGTAGAGAGAAACAGTTGATGCTGACAACACGTGTCCATAATATACACCTTTCAAGGCCTTTTATTTCAGATTAGCTCTGGTCTGGCCTGATGGACTGAATGCCCATTTGCAGCTGGAGTGAATTAGTTACACTCCTGGAGTGTGCTAAATCTTCCAAAACCTGAATCCCGGTTTCATCTGAAAGGAATCAAGTTGAGGCACTGCAAAAGCTCCACATGACATGAACCAAAGCATAATCAGAAAGAAAGAAAGAAAGAAAAATATGCACTTCAAAAGCATACTCTTGATTCAAACTAACACACTAACAAAGATGTGCCCTGAAAATTTTTATGCATATCCCAGCCCACACGCATATGCATATTAACATATATGTATTACTATCGTAAGTAAAAAAAGTGTTCCTAGCACAAACTGGTGGATATAATTTATCTGTTTGCTTCATGAGTTTATTTTCTTTGTTTACTACAAGCCAGCATAACTCTATCAGGATTAATTTACCCACTCTTTTTTTTCAACTTCAATCTAATTACATTTTAAAATCTTTTAATGAGCCTTACCATACAATTTTTTCCTCCATTAAAATTTGGTTTTAGAATAATGATTCAATAATTTGAAACTAGTTAAAATTGTTCATTAGCATGTTATTCTGAATACTGAATTAGATGTTGCATGTACTTGTAAAAGAAGTGTTGCACCTTAAACAAACTGGTGTTCTGCAATACCACATAGATTATCAGGGAAACTATCTGTGTACATTCAGCTTACAGTCTTGCCAAATATACCAGTTGATTTGCCTTGGCAATACTTTCTCCATATAAATAACAAGTGTGCTTTACTTCTCAGCAACAATGGCAAAATTAGCTTTAAATCATGATTCTTTGATGCTACAAGAACAAAGTCAAAAATGAACATGTGAAAATACTGGTTTAGAAATAAGAAAGTACAGACACACAAAACATTTTAGTATGACTGAAAAGACTGAAATTTAAAAATTTTCATATATAAGGATGGGGGGGGAAAAAGGGCTTGGGTATTTAGTCATTCGCACTCACTACAGCAAAGTTATAAGACAAAATTTAGGGATATTAAATGCTTGGTATTCAAGATTTCTATGTTAGTTTAGAAGACCCTATGTTCAGTTACAACTAGCAGATTTTTTTTACTTATTTTTCTTTTTAAACTCAGGTTTATTGTTCCTTTCCCAAAAGACGGTTTCCTATATGCATCTATAGCACTTACTGATTAATAAGTATTGTAAGTGTGCAATGTTGCTCAGTGCTTTAGATAGCCCACCTTGTGAACACATTCTTACATTTGGTCACCATCTCCTTTGCTTGAAATTTATGCATACTGAACAGTGCATGTTCAGCACATACAGGACTGTACACTGAAGAACAATGCAATTGCACCGAGATATAGTAGATACTGCAGGAAATCCCCTCTTCCCAAAGACTGCAGCATGTAAGCACTTTTTATAGAAAGCAATGCCGTTTATCCCTAAGGAGTTCAGTTGGCTGATGCAGAGTGAGACCATGTCTTGTTGGGATGTCTTCATTGTGTAACTAACCCAGAAAAATCAGGACCTGGCTTTAAATTCTTTGCTACTTTAAAAAAACCTTGTATTTCTGTCTATATTTATAGATTGTGTCCACCACAGTAGTATTTTTATATATATATCCTATTTATATTGCAGTAGCTGAATATTTTGGACACTTAGATGCTCTGATATTTCAGATGCTCATAATCATCTGATGTTTACAGTAATTAATGACATGTGGGGTATGGCGATAGAGTGAGCATCAGCTTTGGAAAGCTCCTGTCTACAGTACAAGTCCACAAGTCTTTTCAGCTGACAGCATTGTTGGGAATGAAGGCAGTCGGTTTTAATGTGGAAAATGTTTTCCATGGAGTTCTGAATAAAGAATTGTCCTGAAATTGCATTCTTGATGTATACCAAAGACGTATAACAATGGCAAAAGCTAACATTTAAAATGCAAAACAGCTAGTGTTGTGTGACACAGTGTGAGATATATCTCAAAGTCTTAAGGTTGACTAATTGAATTGCCATTGATAAGATGTCACTTAAAGAGACATCTCTGCAGTGAAACATGGGTTTGCTGTAAATGACCTGTCATTAGAGCCATGGGTAATGTCCGTGTCCAGACTGAAAAATATTGTAGCTCCCAGCAATATGCTCAGTAGGAGTTAAAACAGCAAGAATGGTAAGAAGTCAGTGTACGTGAACCACCAGAGAATTATGCCTCAGGTGCTACGTTAATTTACTTGTTGGCATACATTAATTGAAACCAATCAATAAAGCTGGTGGTACAACAGAGGGAATGCAAAAGAAGTAATCGACTGCCACACTTATTCATTTTAAACTTGGAAAACAGGAATAATTTAGTCTAAGATTTTTCATTTCTGTCAATACAGATAATGGGATTATTTATTTATTTTCTATTCTTTTGGCACTAATTATAATAACTATGATGTCTTTCAACAGCCCTTGTGTAAACCCCAGTATTCTGATTAGCAGCTGTTAACTCGCATATTATGGGAGTGACTTCTTTCAATTGAGAAGTTAGAAAATATATAGGTTTGCTACTACAAATAGCGCTAATCATTTTGTCACACTGAAATCAATTATATATTTTAATAATTATAAATTTGCAGTCAATTCTTTTTTTTTCATTTATGGTATACTAGCTTTTAAAATTTTTCATTCCCAAAGGTAAACATTTCAAATTAATTGCCTAAGAAGCGCATAAAAAGCTGATACTGTTCTTTTCAGCGCTAAATAGTGCTAAATTCAACCTGCAGACAAAGAACTGGATCTGCAACTGTTGCCCGTTGGCACAGTTTCATTAAAACCATCTAGTCCCACGGATTTGTATCAGGTGTGATGCTGGCAAGCTGACTTTGTAAAGTTGTTTGGCCCGGTTCCTGGGAGGTGTGGGCCAGACATGAAAGATGCTATACTGGAAAAAAAAAAAAAAAAAAAGAAAAGACAAACTTGCAGATACTGATTACTGGTCAGAATGCTTATTAGGCGATTGTCCACACCTGGCAGATTTTCCCCACGCTGACATGCACTTTGCTTGTAAGTGAACTGAACCATCCAGTTACAATTTCTAGGTACATACATTCGTCTCCAGACTGTTGCTTAATTTGATTCTAAAACATCAGTTCTACATGATTATTTTCTAATGCAGTCTAATTACTTTTGATTCTTAGGAAAAAAAAATAAAATAAACCAACTATTATATTTTTTGTTAGACGAAAGATACCACAACCATGCAGATGCTACTCCTAGATGCAGATCTACAGATTGGTAGTATATAGGTGAGTGTTAGAAGCATATACAGTGAGGGTTTGCTAATGGTGGTGCTGTTGCTTGACAAGCCTGAAAGCAAAACAGCAATTTACATCTGACTGGAAAGCCAATTTTCTGTGAATTCAAGTAAGTTTAATGCAGGCCTTTTGAATTACCTCTCGATTACTAATGTGGCAGTGAAGATTTGTAAAACACTGAGCAACACTCTCAAACTCACTTAGGTCCTTTTCTATGACAATGCTGTACCACAATATGGAATTATGGATTATACATTTTTCAACAGGAGTTCTCCAGCCAAAGGTTAATTCAATTCCGAGAAAGGAGAAAGTCCTGGGTGCCAATTACTATGTAATGTGTGAGACGGAATCCAATGACTGAATCCTAGGTAGCTGCTACAGGAATTAAACCAAAAAGTTGGGCTGAAGCTCACTTCCACTCTCTCATATTCTCTAAATCTTATTCACAATTAGCAATTTCAATAGTTTGAAGTAGTTTGACCCTTTCAGTTTGAAGCCTGGAAGGAAAAACACTGAAATCCTTCCATGACAAACTTTACCATTTTTTTATTATTTTTTTAAAAACACTAGTAAAAGAAAAGGCCCTATGGAAGGCAAAGGAAATGTAATATTCTACATCAGACTGCTCAAAGTTTCTGCCATTAATTTGTGGTTACAAAATAGGATCCAGATCCAGCTATTAAATTTGTATATTAAAGTGAAAAATCACCTTTATGCATTTTGCACTACTCATTTAAGATACTAACAATGAATGATAACAGCTAAAGACATTCTAATTCTCCTTTCTAGCAGTGATAAAGGCTAAATACTTCACATTTTATTCAGTCCCACATAGTTGATCAACTTCCAAAGTAAAATTGTTTCACATAACTTCTTTTATTGGAATAGAGGGGTTTAGTAGCTGCATTTGTGAGGGACAGAGCAAGAGCTAAATTATGGATTTGTTTCATGACAGTAAATCTAGGGAATGTTTTCACATTTTCAGGAACTACTATTGATACTGACTACACCCTATTTTATTTCTTCCGCTCCACGCACCCACCTTCCTTCCTTCTCCTTTGAAAATCGTGCATCTCAACTTCTTCTGGAGAATGTGATAGGTGGACCCTGTGGATGACTGCAACGTACAACTTGAGCTCTGAAGCCTCCCTTCCTACAGATTCAGGTCCTAAATTCATTCTCCAGTTCTCTTACAATAATTTCTCTAGCAAGTTTAACTGAATATTTGGAAAGGAGATTCCAAGATTACCTATAAACAGAGAATGATTGTCATTGTAATTGATCAAGCTTGTCTTTACCTGGTTGAAGCATGTGAGGACAGTGTCAAATTATTCCAGTCACAGGTACTTGACCCCATGTATGCTGGCCAACACCACTGTGAAACCTAGCATGAGTAACAGTGTGACTGAGACATTTGTCTTGTATGCCCCTCTTCTCAAGCAAGTTTTATATTAAGTACTATGGGTTTATCAAATATGTATTCAATAAAATAACTTTGCAAAGAAGCAAGCAAAATGTATCCTACCCTGAGCTGTTAAGTGTCCTAAGATAAACAACAATGAAAGAACAGATTTCTTATCAAAAGGTGACAGAATGGACGGACAAGGGACTAAGGGATAATAATATTATTAAAGGTTTACTGCAGCAGAACTTGTCCAAGCCACCCTTAC
>VYZM01012526.1:94135-105876 GCA_013398915.1 Dromas ardeola
CCAGAATTTATCCAGAGTACTTTTTCTGTTCTTTTTTTTTTTTTTGTGTGTGTGTCTTTTGATATACAATAATGCATTGAAATCTTACTTGGAAGTAAAAAAAAAACAACAAACAAAAACCAAAACCAAACAGCTATTAGCAAACACATTGTTTCTGTAGAACATATAATACTTTAATATCCTTAACCTAATGTTCAAAGTTTACAGTCAAAGATTCACTTTTAAAGCATTATATAAATGGCATCACAATTTAATCAAAGGCTTATAAGCTTTACTGAATGGACTCTTCAGCATGTTTTGTTTACCAGCTTATGACTACAAAGACGTTGTTTAGGGAACATTAACCTCAATCTTCCACTTGAATCAAAACTTACAATTTTAAACTTTTAAAGGTAAGTTATCTTCCACATAAAATTACAAACAAAAAGTAGACTTCAAACACAATGCAAAATAACTGCCTATCAATCTTCCCTACCAGACCTTCCACATTCGTACTATCTTAGCCTGCAGATCCAATTATCCTTCAACATTTGCTGCTCAACCATGCCGAGATTATTCACCGGCCCTCCAGTTAGACTGTAATAAAAGGTCTGTAGGTGCATTTACACTCAGAGAAATAAGGTATAAATGCTAGCATTGCAGTCACCTCTTTTTGAGTTACACGCACAGCCATAAACAGTGCAGTAATGAATCAGACGATTTCCAACTACTTTTTCCATTCCTTTGCATGATATTTGGAATCACTATTTTTAAAAAAATCTAGGTGCAGCATAGCTTCAGGATGACACCATTCTTGACCCAAAGGCCTTACAAATAAAAGTATTAATATCACATGGAAGATATTTCCTTCTGTGCCCAGACAGCCAAAGTGTGGCTCCAACGTGGATGTGTGATTACCCTCTGCAAAGGCAATCTCAGCTCCCTCTCATTATTTCTTTTTAAGCTTGACATTTTAAGAAAGTAATCATACACACTGAAACTGAATTGACCTCTGAGATTATGTTCTGCACAAGATTTGGCAGATTTTCTGCTTCTCAGCAAAAAAAGTTAACAGCAGATTAACGATAAAATGATTTCTGATATTCAGGTCTTCATGGTCTTTGCTCAGTGCCGTAGTTGTACATCATGATGAAACAAAAACCCTCTGCCACAGGACACTGGTATGTGTTGCCAAAAATGTCAGAACTACAGTTTTCAGCCCAAAGCTGCAACTACTTGAACTGCAGGAGTCATTTCATTAGCTGACAGCTGCAACAAGCTGTTCTTTCTCTATGTGGAGAAGCTACTGGTGGGAGGTACAATTCACACAGGCATAGTCCATAAATCATATACCACTTAAAGAAAAATATACTTAAAAAAACATTTACAAAGTACTGTACAATATCTTTCCTATTTATTATCCTAACTTTCTTAGTGCATTCATGTCTTAACATTTTGTTATTCAAATGCTCACAATAGACTTTAAAGACATGGGCAGAATTCAGGACAAATCAAACGTTTTGTTCCTGTTTGTACTATTTCTTCTGATCTAGAGAATCTAGATCACTGGTGTTCCTTGATGATCTGTTTCTAGTGAATATATTCCTATTGACCTAGAGAAAACAAAATTAGGTTCTTTAGTTATAAGTTGAAACCATGATGATAATGTTTATTTACTGTGTTACTTCTACGTAAGGTAATATGAAATTGTAACTTGGTATGTAACTAGCTGAGAAAGGCACTAACACATTTCAAAACCATATGGTATTAGTAAAATACAGTGCGCCATTGAGCTGCACTAACATACATAGACATTTCTGAGCCTTTAATGCTGTGATAACCTTTAGTTTCCTAACCGTCTAAGCAAAGCTATGGACTGATACTAGTAATGAGCGTGGTGAGAGTGGACTTCAGTGTCACAAATGAGTGTTCACCAGATGTTATTGAGCCAGGCAGGCAATAGGCCTTCAGATTTACCTTTTGAAATTGTTAGTGTATTATTCAAACATTTTTCATGGAAACCATTGAAAATTGCTAGCAGGTAATAATGCAACGGTACATCCAGCTTCATTTTTTCTATTTAAATGCATATTACATTCTACACATGAACCCAAAACAGGTGTATAATCTCCATTCTTATAGCAAACCTCCTCTATTCTTCTTCAGTAGCCTATTGCTATACAAACAGAAATGCTATGTTTGAATAAAAATGACATTAACAGAAAGATGGATTATGTAATATTTGATATTGCATTTTTCCTGGGCTATTTTTTAATTTTTATTCTTTTTTTAATTACACAGCATTTTCTCTCCACTTTAATAGCACAAAGTTTTTATTTGCTTGTCATCTTTTTTTTTTTATTTAAATCTGGAACAGAACACACTGAAGAGGATTGGTATGGGCATTTCATTTCTCAACTACAGTCATTTTACCTTAGATGATTAGTCCAAACCAATTAAAAAACTACTACTATTTGAAGCAGAATGGTGGTGAAGGGTGCCACAACTCAGCTACAGACACAGCATTAGCTGTTACACACCCAGAATATTCCCTAGCACCAAGGACTCTCAAAAGCAAAGCAGGGCAAAACAGGCACCTTAGTTCTTGCTCTCCAGCAATGGCTCTAGCCAGCAGGTGGTCCAGATGGAGCAGCATTTAAGTTGTTTTAGCTGCCTACAGAAGCAGTCCTTATCCATTCAGTTTTCTGAGCTATTTAAAGAAGTTATGGATAGGAAGAAACTTACATCACCAAGCTTACATATTTCCATTACTTTTCTCCAGAATTACTTCTGAGAAGAGTATCTATTCCACTAGAGGGAGGAGCAGGCTCAGGAACTGAATTTCCAACTAGTGTTCCAGTGCCACCTACAATTACAGCCTTATTTCAATGCGAAGGATGGTCTGTTGTCACAAAGAGCTGAAAGGATAAAACTGGAACATGAAGGTCCATTTATGCAAAGAAGTTTTATAACAACAACAAAAAATCAAAAAAAGAGAAAGGAAGAATCTCACCTGAGGTGTGTTTGATTTTCTGGTGTTGTTTCTGTTTTTTCCTGCAAATGGGATGCGTTTTTAGTTACAAATCGTGTCTTTCATATTATATCTAGATTTTTAGATCATGTTTTCCTTTGACATTGGGCTAAAACTACCTGGAACAGAGGAGGAATTTGTAGTTTATTTCCTCTCTTGTAAAGGCTTTCATGTGGATATTGTTTTTCATGCATTCTGTCTTACTGCTTCTTATTGCTAAGATTTGGTAAAAAGATACTATCGTCATCTGAAAACAGGTATATTTAAGAACTTATAGATTATGAATACCTTGTAAAGTATGAAGATATTAATATTTTTAATTCCAGTATTTTTCCCTGAAATATGTTTGAGATAGAACAGACCTAGAGATTGCAAAGGTTCAATTTTTCCCTAAGAAAACTCAAGAACTAGAAAGTCCCCATGTCAGAGTTTCTATATGTGCACCTGCATATAGCTATGTGGCAACTCACTGAAATGAAAAGATTAAGGTAATTCACTACTGAAACTATTTTTAGTTACTTTGGTTGGGAAAAGTCTCTTGACTAGTTAGTGCAGCACAAAGGAAACAGGCTCATTAGAACAGCTGTATCTATGCAGGCAAGTAAGGGAGGGATGGCTTTAGTCCAACCTATCCATCTCACCTGCCAGAGAATAGCTGTACCAGAAAAGGAGGACATTTATGGAAGAGCTGGAACCTGGCATGCATTCTTCTTCTCCTTACCCTCTAAGACAGTGGGCAGATTGATGTACGATCTCCCCTTCAGGGCACTCAGTGATGGCATCCATGCAAGTGACTTCTATACTATGCTGAGCACAGTAGCAAGTTATTGCCTTCTGGATGGGTTTTACTTGCAGCTATCACATTTGAATCTTCTCTGTGATGACTGAGAGACAGTCTTAAAACAAACAAATCCCCTCTGCATTGTCTAATCAGACTAGACAAGACTCCAACAAAGAGGAGTGCTGTATTTGGAGAGGAAGGTGCGGTTTAATGTTGGTTCTTAACTCTTAGGCAATCAATTTCATAGTGCTTTAGCATATACCCCCAGGTATATGCTTATATGTATAACCCCTTACAGAGACTGCACCTTAATTTTTACGGTAGCACATTCCAACAGGCCAGAAAGATGGAAACATTATATAAAGAGCTTGAAAAATTTTTGGTTATCCTAGGACAAAGACATTAAGCCTCCTATATATTAAGCCAGAAGCCTCAAACTTGATGGGATGCAGAGACTAGGGTCAATATGCCTGTGGTAGCACCAGCAGGAAACGTGCTACGTGATTTTATATTACCTAGTGTTTTCTAAATATTTAGGCTTTCATGCTTCTCTTTACTGTAAATCAGCCAAGAATCAATGAAAATCTGAGTAACTGAGGTCAGCTGAAATGTTCCTGCCTTCCCAGAGGTGTGTGAGGGTTTGAACAATTCCCCCACGCAACATGTTATAATAGAGTTAGAATAAGACCAGAAAGAGTTTTACAGTCATCTACGATCATCTTAGCAGAACAGGGCAGTATTGTCTTGTACCAAACTGCAAGAAATGTTTAGTGGTTGCTGCTACTATAGGTTATTCCTAACATCAGGATAAGAAGACGCGTGCAGTCTGAGATTAGAAATGCACGGTAGCATCACATAGAGGTCAATAAGAAGAAATGTGGATTATTCCACTATTCCTAAAGCATATTGATTCTCTTTCTGAATGTCTTGATCTGTGATAATAATAAGCAAATAATCAGAAAAGCTGCAGGATTTACAATTGGATCCTGTTGTCAGAAAAAAAAAACATTCTGAATAATATCATCCGCCTATGGCTGGGCTCTCTCCAGATCAATGCAAGGTTAAGGCCACTGCCTCTTTTGATCTCTGCTGATTAGCACAGAACTTGAGGTCTCATTAGTCAGAGTCGGGTGATGCCGGCCATATAGGGTACTTTAGCAACAGTAGATTATGAACCTTGCAAAAAGTATCACACTAAAATGGATGTATTTTGCTTTACAGTATTCTGCATAGCTTGACATAGAACAAAGTCAGCTTCACCTGGTCTCATCTTTTAAAGCGCTGCTTACTGCTGCGAGTTGCATAAAGTGAAATAATTTCGTTGCCATGAAATCATTGGGAATAGGTACAAAAGAATTATTGTATTTGCACTTAAAGCTATTTATTGAGTGAAACAAATGCATACCCATTATGACTTGTCCTAAGATAACCGAGGAGGGGCTGCTAAGATTTTCTATCAGGGAGCCGCTTTGAGCGTACAGGCAAATTAGGCACTTTTCCCATACAAATATATATCTGTGAGTTCAGGTAATAAACAAGAGATTTACTGTAATGTCACTAGAAATCTAGTCTAGCAGATTTAAGATAACCAGTCCTGAAAAACAGGTTGCAGTATTTAAATAAAGAATATTTAAAATAATAATCTTTACAGAAAGACAGTTGTGAACTATGTTGCCAATGTGAATGGAAAGCTGCATAGCTGCAAATAGTCTCTCTCACACATGGCATTAAGGAACGATATTGAGAGAGGAGTTATGGCCCCAGAGAAAATCATTCAGACCACCGACTTCAAACTTCTCTTAACAAAGATTTTGGGAGAATTATTACTTATTGGAAAAAGTTCACAATCAAGACGGTTGCTCATATTATGGCCATAATATGAGAAA
This sequence comes from Dromas ardeola, assembly GCA_013398915.1. Lineage (NCBI taxonomy): Eukaryota > Metazoa > Chordata > Aves > Charadriiformes > Dromadidae > Dromas > Dromas ardeola. The sequence continues at coordinate 99,813 of VYZM01012526.1, forward strand.
TTAAAAAACAAAATAATGAAATCACACATTGACAATTTACGCACAAACAAAAGCAAAAATATTTTAATTACATAAGCTACTGGTAGAAACACAACACCACCCTCCAAACAAGTAAGGCTGAATGTAGATGTTGTTTAAGTATGGCAAGGCATGAAAATGCCTGTCCTTCTCTTACCCATTTAGGCTTAGTACATTTTAGTACTTGTTACCAGAAATTCTAAGATGAAAAACACCGCTATCTCAAAACATGTCCCAGAGCTAAACTTTGTACCTAATACCTTACACATACATTTCAAGATTGAAAGTTTTGTATTTCTCAAGTTAAAATGCTATGGACAGAGCTCTGTTCATTTGATTAAAGTATTTTTTTTAACTTTTTCAACTGAGATAATGCTTCAAGGTAAAGAAATACCACTTATTCTACACATTGTTCAGGAGCTAGGAAATTAAATCCTGCTTTGGGTAATGTGTCGAAGACAACTCAAATGATACAATATTCTTCATTTCACCATGACCGTAAAATTTTGGAAAATGTACTTTTTTTACCCTCAAAAGAGAAGAGGAATGCTTCTTGGTTTTACTTGCCATCTAGTCATTATCATTATTTAAACATATATTTTTCATATGTTGATCCTCTCCTTACTATGACTGTTTTCTGTAACGAGATTTACTAATGCACAGAGGCTGTGGGTTACTCCAAAATTGTTATTTCAGCGAACAAAGATAAAATTAACTTGCAGTGTCAAATCTCCACGCAAGATGAAGCATATTTGGACCCTGTAATTCCCTCTGCCATACTTGCCATTCTTTCATTCCTCTCCTATTTCACTCAGAGGAAGCGTTCCTATATTTTCATAACAGTGTAGATAGTTCAAAAGTGTGCCTTGCTTCCATCCAAATACAGCACACCCAATCTAAAAGAAATTATTGGAAATGGTTCTTTCAGTGCTTCATTTCAATGCCATAGGCAGTCAAACTTGATTACAATACCATGATATAAGAAAGAGCAATATTTTCTATAACAGCTGCTTAATTTTAAGAATGTTCAGAAGTGCTATTAGCCAAAAATACTTAGCTGCACCAGGGGGCTTATGTGGGGACTGAAGCTGGCTTTATCTTATTCAAATATTTCAGTTAGAATTGTCTTTAGTCCTATCTGCCTGCAGAAAATTTGTTTAATTTTCCTGTTTGATTTTTAACACAGACAGGATTATTTATTATTTTTTTTTCCAATTGTCAGCTATGAAAACTCAAACATGAACTCAAAGAGTCAAGTCACATCCCTAAATGGATTTATCATTATTAAAATTCTTGGCACAACTGGAGTGGATTTGAGGCATAAACTTGCAGAATAATTTATCCAAGCCACAATTACTACTGGTGATAAATGAGAGTGAAAGAAAAACATTTGACTTTCAGCTATTAAGTTGGGTGTGTCAGCACTTGCAGTTCGAAAAAGTCTAGTAAATTTGGAAAGTTCTATAAGTAATTAAAATGAGTTTACAGCTCTCTCATCCAGCTGTTCTTAGTAAAATCCTACTCTGAACTCTTTGTGTTCTTGGAACAAGGGCAAGTTGCAAACACTATTAGTTTACCTTTCCATATTTGCCGAGGGCAGCACCATATGCAGTGGATCTCCTCCTGTAGTTAGGTGATCTGTTCTTAGGTGTATATTGTTTTGGACGATCACTTTACCTTTCATGTTTATTTTTTTCATGGTTTCTAATATCAAATTATTCTGAGTGTGGAAGTCTTAATGAAGACCATAATGAAATTCCTCAAGTCTTGTTTTTTCTACAATGTACTGCTGGACACTAAATGCGATTCCGGCAACTTAGCGCATGTATGCTTACAGCCAACATCTTGCATTAACAAAGTTTTTTCCATCGCCTTTCTACAGTTCCCTTTTAGAAGAAAAGAAAAGAAAAAGCTGCAAGAAAAATAAAATAAAATATAAAATAAAATATAGAATAAAAAGCATATTTAATTGACTATCATGTCTGAGGTCAAACAGGAACATAAAATAGTAGAAGCATTAAAGTGTGATATATTAGATTACATATTCAAATATGGTCCTTTTTTAATATATATTCACCACTGTAGCAAACTTGCTAGTGAAAAAAGTTGCCACTGTTGGCAACTGAATCCTAGTTTACCAGATGAGTCAAATTCTTCCTTATGCTATTTTTAGGAGTGGAACAGATTTATTGTTCTGGGGAGTAACAAAGATACACACTTAAGTTCACTCTTCATGCCCCCCATGCAACTGTTTCTTCTCTCGGGCAGGGGCTCCGAGAGGGAAAGCCAGAGCACGCAACAGAATTTGTTCAGAATTATTTCCCCTAAATTGAAGAAAGTGATACAGAAAAAGCCAAATTCTAACTACTACTCAAGGTGTTTCTCTCTTCAGCCTGAAAATTTCTCTGGAAACATGGGGATGAAGCAGAACTTCCTCAACTAGGGAAGTTAGATTAACCCCACAGCAATACAGAAACAAGATGAAAGGTCTTTCAAACTCAGTGGCACTCCTTGGTTGGAAGGAAACCCTGTGCTTTGAGCAAGGTGAAGATCCAGACTGCATGAATTACAATACAAACCATGGCAGCTACTTTACTTCAAAAAAAACGAGGAGAAAAAGAAGGAATGCTACATTGTGCAGGAATTACTTCATTCAGAAGTAAAGGACCTCAATTCCAGATACACTCTTGCCCAAAATTCAGATCTCTTGGCTCTGGTCTTCCCGGTACAGATACCTCCTCAGCCCCAAATGAAGCTATTCTATGTTATGGTTCAAGGAGACTTCAAGGAAGATGGACAAGTGACATCTTCCATCCCTATTGGGTCAGGCTGCAAGGAGAAAGGGATGACATTTGGGGGAAAACAGTATGTAAGAAAAGTCTGCGGACCAGGAACTTGAGCACTTGGCTGAAGATAAGACTTTCTGGACTCTGGATGCTACTCCTTAGGTGAATTTTGAACATTATAACCACACAGTATTAGTTTGAAGCCAGCTGTATTATAGAGAAGTCAGACCAGAGTTAGCAACATCTCCCCTAGGTTGGGGACAACCGGTAGGCTACCAACTCACACTGCCGTTTCCTGCCAACTCATTTTCTCTCTCCTGTCACACTCATTTTGTTGGTGTAAGGATTAACTTAAATGGACTCTGAGGAGCAGTAGGTGAGTTGAGTAGGGAAAGAGGATAAATACACCACTAACACAGGAGAAAGACAAAGGATGCCTGGGGAAATAAATTTACCATATGAAAACGTGAGAAACTCTCATGACTTGGCAGACCTGGAGTACAGACCTGGAAATGGCTAAGGAAAGACAGATGATACAGGACTGCAAACAAACACGCCCTTATGGAAGTTGCACAGAGGTGACCAGAAAAGCCAGGAGGATGGTACACACTAGGACCTCAAGATGGTTGAGAACAGATTAATGAGTGGAGAAGTTCAGAGGACAGAGAGAGTCAATTGAGGGAAAGGATTGATGTGTTTGGCAGACTGTAAATCAGTGGTGGTGATAGATAACTGATGGGACTGATAATTTGAAGATGGATAGGAAATGAAAGATTTATGGACTGAGCAATTTAGACAGATAGAATATTACAGGTGAAACACGGGATATCTGTTAAATCTCACAGATTGGAGGAAATATTTCATTATTCCCCGCTATGTGCTGAGTAAGGATTACTTGATTCTTCAGAAACCTTATGGTACTGGTGCATGGGTAACTTAAACGTTCAAGGTATGTATACTTGCCTTACAACTCTTTCAAGGGTTACAGGGTTATAGAATGTTTCTCTCCATGTTTGTATTGTGTGATGTATCACTTTGATGAGCCAAGAATTTTGAAGTTGTGTAAGCTTTTCTTGAAGAGGCCATTTTCCTTATAATATAGGCAAACAGGTGTGCAAATCCACTCAATTTTGTTGAGTTATAGTGTTACAGAGCACCGAAATAGATGGAAAAACCATTAGACCACAAGATCCTCCTGAACTTAGAACCAAGTGGTGAACCTGTAATTCCATAGTGCTTGACTAATACATGTAAAACTAAAGTGTTCGCAAATAATGTTACCAAAAAACTTTAGTCTTGATCTGCAATTATTCTAGTATTTTCTTCAACAGAAGAGATCAAAGCACTTAAAGTTCCTGATCTTGTATGTTAACAGAGATGTAGCTAGGAAAGTAACAAGGACATACAGAAACATATTAGTACAAGGATATACACTATATATGTTAAAAAATATGATAGTTTGTTTTTTAAGCCACAGAAGGGGCTATCTGGAGAAGATATACAGGTGGAAAAAGTAAAGTTTAAGCCCACTTTATTTAATTCTTCATCTCTTTTTCAAGCACAGGTTTGTAGCCCCTGGTGGACTAACACATTACACATATAACTTCTGTCACCTGCTGCCTGGGAGTCCAGGTCTGGCTCTAAGCAAAGCAACATGAGATTGCCAAATGTTTCTGAGGACATAGAACACATTTAAAAGGGCAAGTGTAAAAATGTGGGCAAATAAATTCACATTTTCCCAATCATGTTCATGTTTTGGCCTAAGGACTCCTTTGCTGATTCCACCCCAGGAGGATCACAGCCCATGGAATTTCTCTCACGTAAAAGGCCAACAAAACGCAAATCCCTCCCTTTCTCCCACTTTATTTTTTAATCATTACACATTTACCTGTTGAACCAAATAAGTTTGCTAAATTTATACCTAGCCATATGCCACAACAAACAAGTCGGGGAAACCCAGATGGAAGAAGAGACTTCTCCACACTCAGTTCTATTTAATACTTTACACAGGAAAGGAAAATATATTGCATTTGCTCATTACATTGAGATTTCCCATGGTTTCCTCAAAAAAAAAAAATAAAAAAAAATAATCGAAGCCTCCTGTGACTAACAAACTTCCCTGTATTGCTGAGGCTGAAGTTCAGATGTGGCACATGTGTCTTGAAAAGTTACTTGAAGAAATACTTTGTATATATACTGTTCATGTGGATTGTGTTAGTTATTGTGATCCAAATCCAGTTACAGCAAGAGACAATAAGAAAAGTCCACAAAGTGAAAAAAAAAAAAATTAAGATAAAACACAGGAATAACATCAAAGGAAAGCAACAGAACTCAAATAACCTTCCCTCTTGTTAAGAATTTAGTTCTCTTTAAAAACCTATTGGGAGACTATGTCTAATAAACCTTTTGTTTACGCCTTGGTGAAGACACTTGCAGATACCTCATTGCAAAATTGGTTGAGTCCTCCTCATTTCTCCAATATTCAACTGGTCAATATTCAATATTGGATACTCAATGTTACCAAGGAAAGCAAAATATAAGGATTGAAATTTCTTCTGACTAAAAAGTCAATCAACAACCACCAAGCTGTTTCACACAGACACAATGGCATCCTTTGTTTTTATGAGGATTCTTAGGGAAATCAGCGCAGCTTCTGGGTAAGTGTCAGCCATGGTACCAAAAATGCTTGCAGGGATCTGTTATTGTAGGGGCTTGGGATACAATTGCTATACAATTTACAGAAGTTTAGCAGTGTTTGCTGAAAGACTGAAAAGCAATGAACTACTCTAAGAAGCACTAGAATCATTTTATTAGCTTTCTGCCTTCCTTCCTCATCCCTAGTCACCAAAAGCTAGGTCTCTTGCTGCACTCTTACAGCCTGTTTATGCCAGTGTAATGCCTCTGGAACTTAGAGCAGTGTAAGATGCAAGAAGAAAACATGCATACAGACAAATTTAAAATTAATAAAGAAAAGAAGCACATAAACAAAGAGTCAGATATGATGTTTAGAGTTAGTCTTTTTACTCCATAATACAACAGGACATTCTTAACCTGTTTTGCATACAAACTGCATCCAACAAAGGCTTCTTTTTCCTTTAATGAAGAGTATGAACTTCAGTTTAATAAGAAGCCTTCTCAAATTTCAGTTCTTGCCTGTGTATCCGCAGCATAAGGATTAGAGATATCTATGGTCTAGGATTAGAAAACTGTCCCTTCTATCCACACACCTGTGAAACACAGGTATGCCATAAAACATGTGT
>VYZM01012531.1:0-25425 GCA_013398915.1 Dromas ardeola
AACAACAAAGAATTTTGAAGATATGTTAAATAGGCAATTTTTTTATGCATTCTCTACTTCTTTCCTTCCACCACACGTTTCTCCTTATCTATGTCCTCTTACTCTATTTCCCCTGAGCTAAGAGGGAAACAATCAATGCAGAGGAGTGGAAAAAGCGCTCTTAGCAAACTAAGGCGGTTGTGCTATAACCACTCTTATTTTAAAGAGATGTTGAGATTTTGATAACTTTACTACTACCCCCAAATTGGTTGCATAAGTCTAACACAACTGTAAAACTAGCAAATCACTGCATGCCTAAATTGCTGCCATCAAAAGAAAGCACCTCTACAGTCAGAGCCACACAAGTGCCAACAAACCAGTCTTTGTCCTCACACATCTGCTTCACTGTCACCCACCCTGCCACACAGAATCCATCACAGCTCCAGAGCTGGCAATCCATCATCATTTAAAGGTAAAATAACCAGTCTGGTAAGGGAAGGGGTGGGAGGGGAGAGATAAATCACCCACGGGCTTACACCTGTGATCTAAGCCTTCTTCTGCAGCTGGTGGTGGTGTACCCCAGGGGGCTAACATCTAATTAGTTGCTCTGCCCATTTAGTGATGGGATTCTAGTGAAACAAGATTTGCTAATTTAGCTAAACTGTACTTTTAAAATGCTATGTGTTCTCAAAGGAATAAAATGGAGACTAGAAATCAGTTATTGGGCCTTCAGGAAGGAAAGACCACACAAATGCAAAAAATGGCCTTTTAGTTCTAACATAAGTTATACTTCACATGTGAGGAAAATTGGTCTAACATAAGAGAACCTGAAAATCTCTTTCAGAATTGTGAGGAATCCATGGCATTAAAAAAAGACATGGTAACTCAGGCCAGAGGAGAACCTCAGTGAATTAGACTGTGAAAATATTCAAACATTCATTTACTTCAGTTATCTTTACTATATGTTTCATGATAATGTATAATAAAGGAATAGCAGCTATAGCATGTTTTTCAACTGAATTTCAAAGAAATTTATAAAAAATACAAATATTAGCACATCAAACTTTTGGAAAGAGAAATGGGGCCATTAAGAGGTCAAATCCCATTTCATTATTTCCAGTTCAGTTCAGACTAGGGATAAACTATAGTTAATATGAAACATTACTCATTGACCAACGTAAAATGAGTTTTTGGTCTCAGGCCAGGTCCTATCAGACAGATATGTACCACACAAAACCATCTGTAGTAATTGCTCCCCCGGGCCTTGATCTTGCAGATGTCTGCACAGTTTTATGCACATGAGCAGCATCACTGACTCAGAGACTTTCAGGTTTTGGCCTTGCATTCATGGGAACATCTCATATTCATGCAGATCAGTACATGTGTAAGCATTTGCAGTGTCAGAATACAGGCTGACAGCCTTGGCAGAATTGTCAGAAATGGAAGGATGATAAAAATTAAACTATCCATTCACCTCTTTGTGTGGGACACCTAGTTCTTAATGGAGAAGCACTGACAAGCCTGTGTCTGGCTGCGTGTCAGCAGCCTGCTGATGCACTGTCCCTGTTCTGTGGATAAAATGTGGAGGACATCTTTACGCTTTAAAACCAGCTGATGTAAATTCTTATCTTTATAAAAAAGAAAAACGTGTAAAACTATAAATAATTTTATGGTTAGAAAGGCTACATTAAAAAAAACAAATTGCTCAGTGCAAGTTTCAGTGCTTCATTTCACCACACTCTCACCACACTTTCCTTTCCAAGTCATGTGACAGAAGCATTTACCATTTCATTAACTCACAGAGGCTATAATAATGATGCCTCTTATCAAAGTCAGGTTGACCAATAAATGAAAACTCCACACATATGTATGAATAATGATTGATGTCCATTATAGCAATGAACAGATTGCATTGCTCTGTGTGAGCCACAGGAACAAAAGGACCATTTTGTCACCATATCTGTATGTACACGAACAGATAATAGTGCGTGTAAATGATCCTCAGGAGACTACAGCATATTCTGCTACAACTGCTCTGTTTTTTTCAGTTTCTAGAAACTCAGCTAAATCATACCTATTACAAGCTATGTGCAAACCAGAGATGATTGTGATTTTCTAGTGCTTAAGCAATAGCGTTGCTGCCAGATTTTTTTTTTCCTTCTGCATATGGATTTCTCTTACACAAATTACAAAAATGTACCCCAAAAATGAAAGAATGATTTCAAAAAAGAAAACCTCACCTCTTACAGAGCTCTCAAAAAGATGTAAAGCTAGAATTTTTTCATGGCTACATTTCTTACAAGTCATACACATTTACATTAAAAGTTTGTTATATTGCTGGTCAGATTCTCATCTCCTGCTACAGAGATAAGCCCAGCTTTTCAAAGTCTATCCAGCAGAGCATAAAAAATTACTTTCTTAAAATTTTAGCTCTGTTTTAAGAGTGCCTGAAAGAACAATTTGCAAAATCAGTGATTACGTGTGATTTGAATGTTTTAATATGACTACCTCATCTACAGCTGCCCAGATGCACTCTTTCATAGTTTCCAAGTCTGTCAATGACTTCTTGCTTTACATGTATTCAAGCCATATGTGATCTAGCCATCCAAGTATTAAAAAAACCAATTGTATGAGGTCAGACTAAAGGTTCATTTAGTCTATAACCTGTCCTTGATAGTGGCTGAAGGGGGATGAAAAGGTAAAACATACGGTGGTAATTCCCCAATACACTTGTCTATTTTCCAGAGTCCTGAAGCAAAGGGCTTCCTCAACCAGAAAGATCAGATTTGTAAACAGCTTGTAAATCAGCCTACAGGCTATGAAATTTGGTACTGATGTACTTCTATAAAGGTTTCTTACTGGAATAAATCACTTTGAGGTTGTAAACGTCATCTTAGACCACTGCAACACATCTGTACCTGAGAGCACAAAGTCAGAACAGCTTAAAGGTGGGCAAACCTGACCTTCTGAAATCCCAATGTAAATTTACTCCATGTAAATAACTCCTGGATGGGTTTTTCTTCTATGAATGTGTTGAATTTCTTCTTTACCTGTGTAAATTTTTGGCATCCCTAAAAATCCATTGCAATGATTTTCTCAAGAGTAGTTTCTACTCTGTGATGAAACACCTCTTTCTATTTGTTTTGAACATGTCACTTCATAATTTCATTTCTTAGTTATACTGAATAATCATTAGTTCACTATTTATCATTACCATGTTACTCATTATTTATATACCTCTATTACCCAGCTGTCTTCTGTTTCTGAGGCTAAGGAGTCCTACCCTGAGTTGCTTCTCATATATCTTTCAATACCCTTATTGCTCTTCTCTTCATCCTTTCTAGTTAATATATTAATGTGTTAAATATGGTTTTTAGTTGGTAGTACATTACTGATTTTAGTTATTGACTCGTACCTATGATTTTGATCTTCGAATTTTCTTTACTTCTCAGAGAGACAAGCAATGTTACATATTGTGTTTATATATTCAGAGTAGGATGAGTAAAAAACCCAAGAATTTGTAACATCAAGAGCAAAAAACCAAAACTCAGAGACGAACTCAGATGAACCATGTAGCATGAGTCATGCTGCAAAGAAAAAAGATCAGATGATGCGTGTGCTTCTTTCCTAGATGCAAAAATAAGTCTCACATCTGAATCACACGATATTTTATGATTCAGTTATGAGTGGAAGCTTGTGGTTTTCTTCTTCCACACTTTGTACATTTTCACAGCATTTTGCTGATTGCAGCAGAAAATATGGTTATCCCTTGTGAGGCAGATGCATTACACAAAATACCAATTGAAGAAACAAACAGTTTGGTTTAGCTTCCCTTTTGACTGAGTTTAGAGAAATCACTTGTTATTTTGAGGCCTCAGCTGTCTGGCTGATCTTCAGCATCATTACTGACTCTTAAACATGCTGTGCCTTGGAATCTGGCCAGGGGGGTCCAGCATCCCACTAAAGAAGCATGGAATAGCACAACACAGTAATGCATTTATGGCAGTACAGAACATAATATTTACATGGCATGTTCTCAGACACAATGTTTCAAGCTTGCTGATATAGCAAGTATCTAATGTCTACTGAAACAACTATGTCTTTTTTTTTCCCTGTGATGGCAATATATTTAAAGAATATTCATAAAACACCATGAATATTACAAGTAATACAGATAGCAATTATAATAATGATATCACTAGTTACAAACATCTTTATTGGAAGAAGTCATTTTAGAAAAGTCAGGCATGTTAGCAAGAATAAAAAATAGAATTTTTGAAACTACTGAAAAAAGTCACAAAAAATATTGGCGAATCTCTGGTTCTTCCGTAATCTATTGGAGATTGGCCATTGGCTTGCACAGGGTCAAAAATTCATCCAGTGAAACTTATCAAAACTTGAGAAATGCCTAAAACATCCATTCCATTGCATGAGCGCTTTGGAATTTCAGAGGACGGGTTTATCCTCCTTCAAGCTGTTCTGGTTTTATGCCCTCAGGGACAGATGGGTTACAGTGATCTAAGATGGCATTTGCAATATCAAAGTGATTTACTCCAGTAAGAAACCTTTAGAAGTACATCAGTACATGATTTCATAGCCTTTAGTTTGAGTTATAGCTGCATCTAAATCAAAGACCAAATAAAATCCACAGAAATGGTTAAAACTTAACCTGAAATTAAGCATTTTCTGTTTACTGGACATAAAAAGGGCACATGTGTTTATTAGGAGGTTCACACAAAGTGCAACCGCTGTTCATGTGCCTCCGATATACTTCCTTATAATGTCCCTTTAGCAATGCAAACACGCATTTTTAAATGTCTTTTTTGACAAGGGCTCTTTCATGTGAGCAGCCTCTTACTATCTGCTAGCTTAATATCAGCAAACTTGAACAGCATTTGACCAACACCTTTGCTGATTGCCGTAATTCAGCTTGGCAGTGTGATACCTTGTTGTCTCATCCCCTATCAACCAAAATTAAAAAGATCTCTGGTGGCGATTGCCTCATGGACCTTGTTTAATCTCTCTGTCTTCAGTAGAAGACTGACTTGCCAGCTAGTGGCATAATCACAGTATAAATGAATATTTGATGCCAAGCATTGATTTGGGAGATCATTAGTAGAAACTGCAAACAGTAGTGAAACCAAGCAACTGGATGTCATGGGAAATTACAAATAATACTAGACAAGAATAGAACATAAACAGTTAAGATACAATTCTTTCCATGTATGGGATAATTCATCAAGGGTTATTACACTTGGAAACTATATTTTCGTCAAAAGCTTTGGACATATTCTTACCATATATAACCACAATATACCTATTACTAGGAGAAATCAAACAGAAAAAAAAAAATCAGTATTTTATCTTTTTCATGCTTATCTATTTTGCACACTTTGCAATACAGTGTGAAATTGCCTCTACAGTTTTGCTGATAACTAACCACATTTTCTGTTTAAACAGTTGACTAGCAACATCAATTCATTAGGAATATAATTTACTATTTTACTAAGATAGCTCCTAAAAATCTTCATCAGGGGTTGGTCCCCTCTGTTCTAATCATTGTATCCTCACTCATACAGAGCCCAAAAAATGTGTGTACATGATCTTCCCCAGCTTCTGACTAAGACCATTTATAAGTAATGGATATTGATATGTTACATAGCATTTTATCTCTATTTTAATTTAATTAGAATAAGGCCTTCGTAACAAATTGTAAACCACATTTCCATAATCCCACGTACTTATGTTCAGGCCCAGCTTTGTTATATCAGATCTAGTTAACTGTTCAAGAATTGCTGAGCAAGGGATTTAATACCAGACCATGATTTGTACGTTTCCTGCATTCATGGTGCGTGGCCATAGGTAGAAGGTAACCTGTGTCACTGATGCTTTGATACTCTCAGTCTGAAGATAAATTGATGCAGGTTAAGTAACTTTATAGGGCTATAAATTATAAACAAATACAAAGAAGAAGAAATGGCAGTAGTCTAGCAGAAAAGCAGAATGAGGAGGCAAAAAAATTTAGCAGGAATGAGACTTTCCCCTAAAAGACTGAATGTTGACTGCTGCTGTATCTCTTTTATTGCTCTTTTATTATACTTAGGTAAAGTAAAAGCACTGAATAATATGTAGGTTAATATGAATCAGAATCACACAGTTAAGCAACAGGGAACTTTGAGATAGGCAGCGTAAGACTGGGGAACAGGGTGTGAGCTAGTGCTAAATGTGCACCCTGACCTGGAATACAGAATAGCTTCATTTCTGTAGCAATATACCTGTGTTGCAATTACCTAGTCCAAAGACATGAGTAAAACCATCCTACTGATGATCCTGACGAATTCCAGCAGAATTTACTACATCAGGCACAGTACAATATGACCCCGGCTATGTGATACACAGATGACTACTCACAGAACCCTTCTTCTAGGAGAGAAAACATTGAGTTCAGTTGCAAAGCAGATCAGAGCTTGTTTTGCACCCAGGCAATAAACCTACTGGAACCAAACACACTGGGAAGAGCACTGCAGAGCCCCCTGATTCTGCCTCACCATAACTGATGAACCCTAATGAACCGAGCCTTGGGCGTACCTGTAGTGCAAGCATTATATCCAACAGTCCACATAAGTCTTTGCATCATCTGGGACATTATATACTTTTATTGCTTCAGCTAATGAAAGCTGACTGCTAGCTATACCTATCTGGAGGTAAAATATTATCCCGAAGCATGCAGAGTTAGGCTATGTACTTAATCCATCACTGATTAGTTATGCTCTTCATAGTGCTAATCAATAAACCCATTTGATCTGTGATGAAACTGATCTGTGTTAAATTGACCTTTTTATATTGAAATTGCGTATCAAGAATAACAGAAAAGGCACTTGTTAATGAAGAGGCAGAAAGCAAGAGGAAAGAACTACTTGCTCCAAGAGTTCTTGTTCAGGGATTAAGATAGTTTTTGAAGAAAGGGTTTTAAAAATATTATCCACCCTGATATACTCGGGCATATTAAGCTTAGGCAAAGCTACTAAATAAAGGAACGAGCAGAAGTGGTGAGAGTGCAAAACGCTGATATTCCCTCCAGCACTTCATGAACCCAAGGTCCTGTGTATTGGGAGTGAGATCACCGCATAAGCACCTGCTTACACACAGTGCACTTCCCTTTTGTCAATTATAACTTTGAGGACATTTCCCCACAGTGCAGAGCAATCCACATAACAAGTGCACTTGCTAGAATTAAGTGAAAAAGTAAAATTTATCTTAATCAACTAGAGGAATCAAAATGACAGTGGTTTGAATTCCAGCAAGACACTCTTTGTTTCTCTTTAGTCACTTTTCAGTCCCATCCTTTCTCTAGGCACATTCCAACAGCTGAAACCAAAGACAGCAGCTACGTATTTAACCTCCCAGCAAAAATAAACTCAAGACCACAAAATAACCTCATCCTCTAACATACTGAATTTGCCTGTCCTTCCGCTCTAAAAAAACTCATCCAAGGTGGCCAGGCTCTGAGAAAGTGCCCAGCCCTGGGGGCTTGGCTGCCCAGGCTCAGGGCCAATTTAGACACTGTGCTGCTGGTGACTGTGGAGACATCTACCAGACAGGCCCCCTGCCCCACTGGCTGTCATGCCAGCCTGGCCTTGGCCCATTCCTGTCCCCATAGCCCTACCCAGCCATCCTGGGGCTGTGGCTGACCCTGGTTACTGTCTCTGGACCTCTTACTCTTACATCTTTAATTATTTCTTACTCTGGACAAACTGTTATTGCAAGCACAACCGAGTTACCTCATCCAAAGAAATGAAGAGAACCAGGGTTTGTTCAAGTGGGAAAAAAACAGAGGATGAATATTAAAGGATTGAGGCAATTGTCTCAGGTGATGGGAGATAATGGAGCCAGAGCCATTGTCCTAGCACAGGAGCAGAGGAAGAGTGAGGACCCTAACCAATTCAGTGCTGGGAGCTGGATGTCATTCTAGACACCAGAACTGGCAGTCAACTACTAAGCTTGGAAAACTTATGCCTACATTAAAAATGTATTTTAAAGGACAGAACTGAAGATGGTTGGGTGACTCAGGTTTTAAGCAATTAAGTGACTGGACTTTTTTTCCATCAGGAAGGTGAGATTTCATGTGCACTGGCCATTGGATAAACAAAAAAAATCTGCTTCATACATTTTAAAAGCGTAAGTGGAAAGAGCACTTATAGTGTACGAGCCAAAGTTCCCATCACACATTTTAACTTAACCATGATAATATCACAGAAACGATACCTTCATGTAACTATGCAATTGTCTAGAGAATTGTTTGAAATAAAGCAAAAACTTGAAATGATCACATTATTGTAGATAAATGGGTGCTGAGTTAGTCATTTATTAGGAATAACAATTTATACAGGCAATGCAGATGTACCAGCAGATAATGAGTTCAGGCAGTATCGATTCCCCGTTTGCTTCTAAGGGGAAATAGTGCTGGTCTTGACAGCTCTGTACATCCACTGTCCTCTTGCAGTGTAGGATCACAGGTAGGGCTGAAATCAAGCCACAGGAAACCTGCCCTTGCAACTGGTAAGGGGTAAGAAAGAAGGGGCTGTATCTTCCATAAGGCTCTAAACTGTTTTCAGTATTTTGAAGTGAAACTCCTTGTGTTTTCATTCAGTGCTATTTCTGAAATGTTCTGAGCTGTGCAGGCCATTATGATGCACCTTAATGTTCCCTGAAGCATAGCTTCGGTACAACTTCTGACAAGAATTGACTATTATCTAGATATCCTCAGGAGGTGAATACTGTAATGTCCATTCTGTGAGAGCTTCAGCTCATCTAAGTCCATTACCTAAGTAGCTTCTGTTTCAGTAGGTGCATTCAGTCTCTCTCAAGGAAGGAATCTCCAGTTCAATCAATAGGATCATCGTATTTGCATCATTCTTCATTGTTAGGTTCATGCTGCTTGTAGTTGATAAAAGGTGAAATAACTGGTAGCAGCCAAACCTGAGTAAATAAATACAGAACAAATTTGAACTGGCAGCCACATGTACATTTAATTGACATGTATTGATTTACAATTGCTAGTAAGCTTTAAAGTGTTGTCCAATGCCAAAACCAGGCTGCGAAGAAAAGTGTTATCTTCACATGTGTTACATAGTTTACTTTTTGTTACCAAAAGCAAACATAATCAAGTTAAAACAACTTCCAGCTACATAGTTATAGAATACATTGTTTATTAAGCCTTACAAGCTTGCAGAAACAAAGAATAAAAGAAAGATAAATTCTCCATGTAAATTCAGCCTGAGATTAGTAACTAGAAGCCACCGAAATGCTGAGCTGGAAGAAAATTCAAAAATGCTAACTGATACCACCGATGGGACACTCCGGCACAGCAACGCTTGAGGATTCTCCATCTGTTGAAATTGCCCTAACCCCCGGCAGCAGAAGTACAGTGCTACTGCTTAGCCTGCACTTATACAGGGCAGGTGGCAGAGTTAGTGAATGCAAAGGAGAAGGACCAGATTGTTATAAAAAGATAAACCTGTAGACTCTTTACTATTGAAAGACAAAATAGCTTGAAAGACAAAATAGCTGACTCAGCCTTATATCTTGCATTAATATCTCCAAGTTTAAAAAACAAATAAACTTGAGATTGTGATCTGAATCTGCCCCTGCTTGCTTAGCTTCTCTTCAGATCTTGAAAGCAAAGATAAACTTTGAATTTAAAAAGTGTCTAGAATATCAGTCAGATCCAAAAGAAGACTTAGGCTTCATAATGCACCGAATGTCCAGAACCATGAGGGGCCCCTTAGCAGCACCTGCTGCAGCTCTGAGGGATGCCTGGTGCCTACCAGACACCAGCCGCCGTGGCTGTACATGAACTCTTCCCTTCCCTTCCTTTCCATAGGAATTCACAGCAACAGGGACACGGTGATGATATGAAATACAGGAATATAGTTCTGTTTTCTATATCCTCAAAAAGAAAGGGAAAGAGATGAAAAATACATAGCAGGTAGTTTAAAATCTTAACTTCCCCTGAGTCAAAACTCCAGTAGTTTTCCACTTCATTTTAGTATTTTTTTCCTATATGACACTATACACATGCGATGATTTTCACATTTGATGTCAGAGGGTATTGTACGTTTGAGAGATTATAGCTAGCTCATTCTGTCTGGCCCTGTGCTTCTTAACTCTTGAGCCATACATCAGCTTTGAGGTGTCAGCTATCACAAATCAAGTGTCAAAAGTGTACATTCAGGAATAAAAATGAAGATAGAAAAGCAACTTTTCAGCCTGATCACATTGATGGCAAAAGCTATGTCATTCCCAGAGCTCCGTGAGGTGGACTTGAAATAAGATATTAGATCAATGTGCTACTGTAATATATGAATAGGGTTCCTACAAACACACCTACATTTCAGGTAGACATTTCTGAATTCTCTGCTGCACTTGCACATAAGCTTCAGTTTTCAAATCCTGGGGCATATATGTGTTTACAAAATCATATCACCACCACTGAGAACCTACTGAAAAGCAACGCTATAAATTACTTACATGTAGAATTCTTCATACACACAACTTCTTCCTACAGTTGCTGACACCCAGCTCTTCTTATATTTGTACATAGCACAGAGATGGTGTAGATACACTGCAGGCTAAAAAGCAGACATAAGGCCATAAGGCCATGGAGCTGGCTGTGAAGGTAAGCTAAGGCTGGTGGGCTCTGAGACCCCAGGGCTTTTTCTTGTTGCTGCGAATGCTGCTGTTGCCATTCCCAGGTCCAGCCAGCAGTCTGTCGAGGCAGGTGGCCCAAAAATGCTTGTGTACACATCTGGCAGCACAGAGCGACCCAGGGAGAAGGCAGTGCCTTCACTGGCACCCGCACACCCATGGGTTTACACCAAAAGCTCTCACATAAACATGAAAAATTCTGGTGGCCTGATCATGTTCTTACTTGCCAGCTAATCAGGCTCAAAGCTTGCTAGCATGCATGTACATGGGGGTCTCTGGCAGCTGGTCCGAACATATAGTCCTTCCAGTAGCCAACTATCAGACCCCTAGCCCCTCCACTATCAAGCTCGCAGTCCTCTTGCCCAACTCACCAGCTACTCCGGCTGGAAGTTTGCTCTTGCATCGCACAGGAATGGGTGCCTCTGGCAGCTGATCCCAGTCTCTCCAGTCACTGGTCCTTAGACCTACAGGTCCCTTTAACCCGTGGCCTCTGCATACAGGTGTCGGCACCCTGACGTCTCGTGCCAGCCACCAGCTAGTCTGTCATGAAGCGGACCGTTGATAAGGCACATTCACATGGGAAAATAGTTAGGAAGAACAGTTTAATAACAAGATGGGCTACACCGAGGCAATCAAAACCAGGGCTTGGACAGACAAGCGTACTGGCCAGCAGCTTGTTCCACACATGACCAACCCTTTTTATCTCCCCTCCCCTCCATTTTCCCACTCATTCTTCTCTGATCCATCTCCATCTCTTCCTTTCCCTTCCTTTGGCCCCTTTCCTAAACATGCCATAAGTTTTGTTCATTCCCACAATGCCCTCCAAAAAGCCATAATAAGTTTTACAGAGCCTCCCAAGTCCCATCAGATATCCCATCAGAAGTCTGCACTTTCCCATGAGATCTATGATAGTCTAGTTTCCCTCTTTCTTAAAAGTGATAAAATTCAGGTTGAACCTCTTCAAGGCCATGCTTCAGTGGTTCCTTCAGTGGCCCATTAATCAGTACCCTAAGGATTCTCATATTTGTTATTGTCTCATTATCTCCTATTCCTTAGGGTTTGCGGTATCAGAGTGTTAATTTATTACTTCTCTTGTCCCTTGTCCTTGTCTTTTCAGCTGAATAGCTGTTACCCAGATATCCTCACAAGCCAGATATCTTTACAGTCCACCTACCCTCACACAGGCAACCTGCCCTCCCTGGAGGACAATGTTCTTCTCACAGAACATGAAATCAAATGAAATTAAATTAAATCAGCAGTTGGGGAAAATGTAACCCCGTCTTCTTCATATGTTTAATTCCAGTCGAGAGATAAAATATTCTTGTTCTTCACACCCTCTCACAAAAATGTCCAAACACTCTACTTCACACATAAACATTCTCAGAAACACAGATTTCAATGACTGTGTTTCGTCAGTGAAATGTTCACACTTTCAAAACAAGCTGTGAACCCTTCAATTAAAAAAATCTGTCCTTCGAGCATTTCTTTTTTTCCATTATTCAAGCAACATAAGCTGTAATTTTATATGGTTTTAAACATGTTCATTCCATACATTTGTTTTCTCAAGGTCTAACTTAGAGCAATTGATGTCATCCACTCCACTGTTTGCCTTATGCCTGAGCATAAATGTGGTTGTACATTTTTCTATGAATGTTCATAGGCAACCTGTATTACAACTCTGTTTTTAACTTCAAACAAGTTGCCTATCAATTTAATTACTTATAATTTCATAATTTGTCAAAGGGGCATTTTTACCTCTGCTGAACACTTCGTCAGACATTATAGAAATGTTATTCAGGTGTTTTTCCATTCAGAACTGGCTTCAAATTATTTTTATTTTAGATTGTTTCTCAATTTCAGTAGCACTATTTAGGATATGCATACACATGGGAAACTGAGTGTTGAAAAATTATAGGAATGCATATAATACAATAAACAGCTAGAAAGGGAAATGCACAGAGTTACTTATTATTAATGATCATTTTGAAATTAATTTCTTTATCCAAGATACAGATCCTTTAACTGCAAGCATATAATCCTGTTACTGTGTTCTCTACTGAGGCAACAGGTAGGGTCAACCAAACTTGCATCTGCAGATGCAAGATAAAATGGCAATTCTGTAAAATAATCTATTTAGCAATAAATGCATATTATTTCTGGTATCCACCACTCAAAGAAGGGAAGGAAACTCTAGAGGTTAATTTTGAAATCCAAAGCTGTAGCAGCAGAGAAGTAATCTATTATGAATGAATAACAGTTTCTATCAGGAATCAGAGACCTCTGAACTCTATGTATCTTTTGAAATAAGCATGGTCCATTGGGAAAATAAATAAAAAAAGTTAGTTAAATCTTCAAGCAGCTAAGCCTGTATTCTTCAAATATCTACAGTGCCACCCAACAACAGAAGTTCTTTCCTATATTGTAGAACAAAGAATAAAAGGATAACTTCATATGATATGATCCTGTTAAAGATGGTATTGCTTTTTGTTGCAATGGAATTCTCTACTTTCCTTAAAAATAATAAAATTATATTGTGTATTACAGGAATGAATAAATTTCATTGTGTACTGACTAGAAACACTATTGTTTAGGAACATACTCTGCAAAAAGTCCATTCAGGCCAAATTACACTTGCAATAAGAGATTAGATAGTAATAGGGTGATTAAATTTTCAATAAAGTATTTTGACACAGTTGCCATGACAATAATGAAAAACGTGTTATCCCATTTCAAAGAAGTGCAAAAGTGGACAAAAAATCAGACATAACAGATTATACTCATTAAGATAATCGCAGTGCAATTATATGATAACCTTTTCCATGACAAATTATTTTTCTGATGATGATAAGTTAAAATATTAATTTCTAATTCTATCTCATCTATATGAGATGGAATCCACTAGAATTCTGCAGAACATATTATAATAGAAATATAAACACTGTCTCTGAAAGCATTTTTGCACAGCAAATATACCAACCAAAAATGACTATTAAAGTATTTTTCTGAAGAAAGAAAATGCACTTGCAAGTATTATCTTGGTGTGAATAGTTACTTAAAACAGATTTATCTATTTTTATTTACCTTCACGAACTATGATGCTGGTTTTTATTATTAAAAGGGGTGGGGTTTTTTTAATATAAAACCCATAAAAGAAGGACATAGAAAAAAAGAAAGCTTTTGTTTACTAACTAATCTATTAAAGTTAAAGAGTCATCTGAGCAGGCAAAAATGAAAAATAACAGGGAAGACCCTGTTGGAAGGTGAGGGAATTCATGGCATTTTATTTCTAGGACACTTACCAATTTTTAGGTCCTTTATGAAGCTTTTGACTCTCATCTGATTATTAACAAGTAAAACTTGTAGTCACTTGAAATCTAAACCTCTTGAAATGTAAGTAACCTCTGTGAGCTGCTTGTCTCTGTCCATTTTCCAAGAAATAAAAAATCACATGTTCTGGCACCTTCGCCTGGTAAACTTTCAGAAGAGGCTGACTGTGGCTAGACATGACTAGAAAGATGAGATCATTACGCTTTTATGTTTTGAATAGTACTCCCAAAATACGTAGGTTATCTGGCAGGCTAACACACTTAAAGTTATGTTAGATGTTGGACAAACCATCTATCATTTTGCTACTGTAGGTAGTTTATCGAAGATGTCTTGACATATGCTGCTGATGAATATAATATTTACTGTTGCAATACATACAGTAAAACCACATTTAAGCTGAAAAGCCAGGAACAAGCTGGCTTCAGGCTCTATGTGAAATAATTTCCTCAATGTTATCTGTTCACACTGGTGCTCCCAATGCTGCATCTTCTGTTATCTCTCACTTATCTTTTATGGGTACCATTTCTCATATTTTAATAGTAGCTCAAAAAAGTCCTTTATGCCATAAATCAATTTCTGTGTATAAATGATAGACTAAACTGTGCAGAAGGTTGCACAGATTGACTCCTGAGCCTTAAACCAGGTGGGAGAGTCCTAAAGGAAAGAAAAAGGACTTAATACCAGATTTCTCTGAAGATGTTTTAGAAAATTATGGGAACTTTTTAAGGTACAAGTGGCTTTTCTTGGTGCTGATCAAGTTACATAAAAATAAAACAATAGCAAAAAACATTTATTTATTGCACTGTGACATAATAATTCTGTTGTGTTAGCGCAGTCAGTGAGAGACTGAGCCATCATCACTCACACAACTTCCCAAATGCAGGAAACTTGATCTTCTCAGAGGTTTATGTAACTTATATGTATGGCATTACTTTTCCCAAATATATTTTAAAATGTATTATTTTTTAAAGTTAAATAAATTTGAATGTTTAAAGGCCAAATGTTTCATTGGCTATTCAAGTCTCCCCCTGGGGAGCTATACAAGTTAAAAAGCCTCTCAATAAAAGGTTTAACTCTGCATATAGCCCATTTGACTAAAGCTAGTCAAGCCACGCATTAGAAATAATAAAGCTAAAATCTCCTTGCTTGTATTTTTCTCCATCAGAAATTGCAGCACAGATCACACGTAAATTAGATCAGTCTAAGATCAATGGGACTGCTCAATAAGTATTATTCCATGTCCACATGTATGGCTGAAGGCAGCCACAGCTGCCACCCGCTGCCGCTTCTCTACGGTAAAGACAAATGTTTCTGCACATGATTTGTAAAAACCTTGTTCTGAAAATAGCTATTAAAAAGCATCAAAATATAATCACTAGGTCATTCACCCAATAGATCAGAAGATTTATTATTCTTTGTCTAGATCTGTGGATTGTTGTCAGTTTTGGGTTTTCCTCATCAATATTCAGGTATACGTTTTTTCCGAAAGAAAGGTGAGAATACGTAAACAGAAAAAATATGGGCTATTTTCCTCAGGAAGTATTGGAAACATGTATTACAGTGAGTGAGCTGCAGTACTTATACAGCATCAGAATTGTGGAGGAACGGGCAAAAATGGTGTTCTTGCAGAACATAATTATCTTGTTCATTTGTCAGCTAATGCAGAATTTAAGGTTTGTGCACACAAAATGAACAAAGAGAAACTATAAAGTATACGCTGCAGAAGGCCGTGGAGTGTTGCGAGAACGACAGTTATCAGTAGCTGTGCAATATACCAGAAAAATGTCCAGTTATAAAAGACTGTTTATATTTTATTCATGCAAATAACTCAGTGCACAGCCCTATCTTCAGAAAATACACAGCAATGAAATTATCCGTGACAAACAAGTGTGTCTAAAAATATTTACCATAGAATATCATCAAGATCAGCAATTCTGAAATACAGAGAATACCTCACGGGGGGGAAAAGGATGTTTCAAAACTAAACTTTTTTAAAAATCCAAACAGACCAAATTAACGCAGTGGATTTTTCAATATACATTTTTAATTCTTTACATTTAGTGCAGCCACTCCTCAAAGTAGCACTAGGACATATAATAAAACATCAAAAAGTGACCGGTATGTTCCTGGTCAAAGAATAGGCTGGGTCTTTTTGCCCTGTGTCTGGAATAAGGTTGCCTCAGATTACGTACACCTAAATTGGAAATGCCTTGCAGAATTCCCTCTTTTTCTACAGTTTGGGTTTTTTTTTCTTTTTGTCCCGAGTGTGGCTTTAGGTACACTTCAATGATGAGACCTGGCACAAACCACCATTGCAACCACCACATAGCTCAGTCTAGCGCATCCTGCGGCTAGGATGACTTGCGAATAAACAGGAGTGTTGTCATTTTATTGAATCAATGGCAAAATCACTAAAAATTAGCATTGTTCTTTTTTTTATCGGGTTAACTTGTATCTCTTTTCTGAAGTTTCTCAAGAAGAAAACCATGGTATAGGGAATCACCATTTTCTTTTGGGTGTCCTTGTGAACTAGTGACAGAGAGAAATTTAGAAAAAAATATGATCTTTACAACATGGCAGCATAACTATTCCCTGGATACTCCAGGTGGAGGAGGAACATAACCCACACAGACAACTCTAATAATTTGGCAAAGCTTGCTTTTCCTTATATACAAAAACCCCAGTGATGTAATGATGAACCTAAAGTAATTACAGGATTTCTTAAGCATCTTCTCTCCCATCAGCAACAGGTAAGCGGACCCAGTCCCCCATAGTGCTACTTTATACTCTAGATTAGATAGGGATTATAGTTTTCACACTCTTTTTGTTTGGTTTTGTTGGGGGTTTTGTTGTTTGTTTTTCTGGGCTTGAAGGTAGCATGGAGATAAAAATGGGTTCTGTATCCAGCTCAGCATTCAGATAGCATGCCACCTGTTTTTATCCTGGTAGGCTATATGAAACAAGGTTTATGCAATCACCCTGTCTCTGTCTGTGTCCCAAGTTCCAAAAACTTTGAAGGTGTTAGCCAGTTTCAGTGGAATTTAAGAGATAATAACATTTATACAAATTTCATAAAAATAGATAACCAGGCAGAGGAGACACTAGGGATTGAACATTTTGGAGTTAACATCTAATAACTTTCTAAGCAGTCGGCAAATTTCTACAGATTTCCACTTCTGAGCATGGCAGCCTGCATCTTGCTGCCAGAATACTCTGCAGGAGAAGATGCTAGGTATATGTGGTTGTAACAGAAAATATTACTATAATTCAGGTAAATAGTCCAGCCAACTGAGAGGCAAACCCAGAGGAAACTGGGCTTCATTAGCTTCAGTGCTCACAGAACTAGTAGCTAATATTTCTGAAGGATGAACTAAAAGGGGGCAGTCTGAAGTTTCTTCAAATAACAAATGCTAGTGGATTGTTATTCATCATGGGGAGAAAATGAGAAGTAAATATAATTACTCGCTGGTGCTTGTAAGGTCTATGTCTCTTGCAGGTGCTCACAGGACTTGGGAGCCTGCACGCTGGCACAATTGGCTGCTATAGGGACTGCCCTTCCAAGGACCTGACTCATTTATCACACCCCAGCCACAAAACTCAACTTGAAAGCAGATCAATCACTTGGATTTCTTTACTGATGTACTATCGGAAGTATTAACTGCACCCGTTTAGTGATCTATGAGAACTAAGAGCTCGTATTACTTGCAGCTGTCCCATAACTCAGTCCAAAAGTGATGATCTCAACTTCTGTGTTTATGCCATCTGAGTGTTTCCATTTCATAGCCCTCCTACTACCACTGGTATTGCATACTACCCCTCTTCCATGCATTTCTGAACTGATTCATTTCTGTAGCTGTGTTTAAGCATGCAATCCTCATCCAGTCATGATTCACATAATTCATGAAGTGGCAATATTGGCTGTTGTGCAGTCTGTATTTTTAGTGTGAAATACCCTTTCCATAGTCACAGGAATTGTGTCTTGATTAGCCCAAGCTCAGTGGCCCATTTCAGTAACACTTTTAAGCATCTCATCACTTATTTAAGCACTTCTAATGTGTTTCTAATGTGTACAATTGTTATTGGTATATCATATATTTTTCATTTTTTTAAAGCCTGCATAGAGGGAGTCACACTTTACAGGACCTTCATATTATTGTTTATTCTCAGTTTTAATTGCATTACTTTAGCCTATAACAAATAAATTATATTTAATATATTTTATATATTGATATATTATATATTAATATAGTATATTATTATACTATAGGGATGAGCTTGCAGCAACTAATGGGTGAGTGAGATCCTTCCAGTATTTCCATTTCTCTTTCTAAACTTAAATCTTTAACCTGTTTCATAATTGAAAATACCACAAAGCAAAGAGATATCCAGAGATATGTTCCCTGCCACCGTGATAGTTTTAAAGAAAAGAGAAGGGGTGGGGGGGAGGGGGGGGGAAAGCATTCTGGGTGTCTCAAAACTACAGAGGAAAGGCTACGGAGAGTAGTGAGAAGTCTTTAATAGGAATCATCTCTATTGGTAACAGTAACAGAGAACTATCTGGAAAGCTTGATTTCAACTGCTGCATCTATCCTGGCAAGGGAAACACTCTCTTGGATAACCTTGTAACGTCCTGATCTGCATAGGGCCTTATAGATTAGTTTAAGGGCTTTAAGTGTTGGATAAAAACTGATGCATTCTAAGGTGAAAATTGGTAATTTGATCAAAATCTCCATGTTAATTCGAATTTGCTAAGAATATTTCCCTTGAATAAATTTGTATTGAGAGAATTTGTCAGACTGAGTAAATTTGAGCTGCCAGAACTCAGCGGGACCTCTGAAAGCCGTTCCAAAAACCTCTTCACTAGACCTTGTCTGGCGTGTCCCCTGCTGTATGTTGATTTAGGTCAATGTACCTGGCAGCCACTATTATTTAAAACAATTCAAAAGGCAAAGCCTTTGTGTTCTCACTTTCTGTTTGGACAGCTGGAAGCTATGGCAATTTTTTTACACTCTGTTTTGTGCTCCTTGGGTCAATATAAAGTTAAGCCAGAACCAAAAGCCAGTGAAAACAATAGCCAGGCCTGAGCCTACCAAATTCACATCATTTGGCATTTGTTGGTGCTCTAAAGCAAGATACAAGCTCTGTATAAGTCCTGAGCGTGCCAGGAATCTGTTAAAGATTTCTTACACATCATTTTATAGTTAGGAACCCACAAAGTACTGTGGTCAATCTTGCTGCATAGAGACATTTGTATGGGCACCTCAGGAACCTTAAACAGTGACGGGCCAAAGACTCAGATGAAGGTGTACCAGAAGGACAAGGAACATCCCAATCCCAGCTCTTACAATACTGTTAGGACTTTGACCATGCCTGGCTAGAGAAGTAGAGTCAAGCCAACAGCGAGCAGCATGCAGGACTCTACTTGAACTGGATAATGAAGGCTGGGGCCTGTTGCTAGCCGATACCTCTTAAACTCACAGAAAACACCAGGAAGTTCCAAGGATAAAGGGAATAAATGGGCTGGCATTGGCCCAGGTAAATATATGTGCAGACCTTTCTTTCTGAGCACGTGTTTGGGTGAGGGAAGATTATTTTCTGTGCTGATCATTTCCTGGACCTGCAGCCAGGTGACAGACATGCTGCCATCAGGGCTGTACTGCAGATGGCCTCACACCTGCCCCAGCTCTGGGTGGCTGCTGGAGGCAGCCTGTCTCCTCCCAGTCTCAGGAGCAGCTTGGCACCCTGCCCGAGACTCGTGATCAGCCCACGCTGGTGCAAGGACCTCGCTTCTTCATCATCCCCCTGGAGCCCTGCCCCTATGCTTGCCCTTGCACTTTGATATGTGGTGTGAATCACATGATTTCCCTCAGCCTGATACATTCCTGCAGCTGGGACAAGGCTCCCAAACCAGGCAGAGTTCCTCCCTGATCCCCCAAGGTTCCTTCATCCCACTGCTCTTGTCCATTTGCTGCCCCCACATCCCCACACAGGAGTGGTCCCCTGTGTTGCCACAGACACTGGGTAGTGGTTTTCACTGACCAGATGCAGGCACACAAAGAGCAACAATCACAAGTTACTCACTTCCAAGGTACTTCACTTTGCTCTGGCAAATCACTCGGGGAACAACCCACTGCCCATGCCCTGAATAAACATCAGCTGTACATGCAATCTTGCGACACGAGTTACAAAACATAATTGTGGTGATGGTGTGTCCTCGCTTCCTACGACCTTTTTTGCTGACCTGCCACAGCTTTCCTTGCTTGAGCACGGCTCTTCCCCCGGGTTACAGCATTGGCGAGTTACTTCCACCGGAGCTGCCAAACAGGGAACAGAAAATAAGGATGGTAAAGGCCCCACAAAGTAAACTCGGGGGGGGTTTCTCCGTGATTAAGGCAAACACAGCTTAGGTGGAGGCTGGGGGACACACACCCGCGGGCAGTGCCGCAGCCGGCTGCTGTCAGAGAAACTCGGGGGGGAACCCGCCCTCTGCCATCTCCCGGTTTTCCTTCCTCCTACTCCCGCTTCTACCCCGACCCCCGGGGCCCGGGGACGCCCCTCAGCCCGACCCCCGCCTCACGCTCGGGCGCCCCGGCTCACACAGAGAACCGGGCCCAGCCCCGCCCGCGGCCGGTAGCGCCAGCCGGGCCGGGCCCGACACGGCACCGCCTCCCGCCGCCCCGCGCTTGCGCAGGTCCCGGATCCGGGGTTTAGCGCCGGGGAGGTCGTGTCGTACCTGGAGCCTCCGGTTCTGCCTCCCTTCCGTGCCTGGCCCGGCCCAGCCTGGCCCGCGGAGCCCGCGCCGCAGGTGGGGAAAGGCCGCTCCGGCGGCGGCGGGCCCGGGGCGGGAGCCGGGCGGAGCGCGAGGCCNCTTACCCCTGGGCGGCTTCCCGCGCCGAGACCCATTTCGCCCGCCGGCCGGGCGGGTGTAAGGGGCAGCCCGGCAGCGGCCGAGCTCGTCGGGCCTTGGTCTGCGTCCGGCGGCTGGAAACTTCGCCATGTTTGCGAGGGCAGCCGCCGCTCCGGCTCGGCGAGGGAGGAGATCCGTAGATCTCAGGGAGGTTCTTGACTCCTGTGTTTTTGTCAGCGCCGGCCTCAGCGGGCAGGCGGTGTCTGGGGTGTGCGTGTGTGTGTGTGTGTGTGTCTCTAAAGGGGCGGTGAAGGGCATCCCGGGGGTGCCTGCCCGCGGCTGCGAAGTCATTGCCTTCCCCGGCTGAATTCCCGGCTCTGGAGGAGCCGGTGATGTTCATGGTTAAGACACAGCTGATAGGGCAGAAGGTGGTTGCGATTCAAAGCCTTTTGCTGTTTTAAAAAAAGAAGTAGACTACCCTAACTTTTTGGAGAAGCATAACAATCTACTTTAACTCTATGAAGTTTCACTGAGTTTATAAACAACAAGTTTTTTCCCCAGGTCTTGCGTGTAACTCAGGATGTGGTGGTTCCGTGTGCCCGGGACACTGTTTGGGTTTTGTGTGTGTACTACCCTGCTGCAGTGCTATAGCAAGCTGAAGGGCGCAGCCTTAAATAAAAGCCGCTTATCACAACATTTTTTTAATTTAATGAACTCTTTCAAACAAACTATGAATTCAAGGGAAATCCAAACAAGTCCAAGGAGATTGGAATATATACAACAGCTGCGAGGGAGAGACTAGGTCAAAGCACAGCTGTTAAGGAAGTAGGGTTTGTGACTTTGGTGACAGTATAGAGACTGACACATATGAAGTTGATGTGTTCTTGGAACTACTGCTGTTCAGCGTGGAAGTGCTGGATGAAAGAACAAAATGTTCTTGAGTTTTAGGCAGCTGTAATAAGTTCAGTGCTTGGTTGGGGGTAAGTATGTTAGAGGAACACAGTTCACTTGAAGATAGTTGTCTTGTTTTCTCATTTGTGAACTGAGACGTCTCCTAAGTTTCTGTCAGTAGAACGACGGTATTACAATCTAATTATAGAAGCTCAGGTACAGTTGGCATTGGAGGATACATCTGCATTAGTATTTTAATTCAAATAAAGGATGTGCTCTTGAAATGAGTTCCCAGTCATCCTTACTTGCTGCACCTTGCTTTGCACCACAGTGATCTGGGAGCGCGAGAACTCTCTTCCTTTTGGAAGAAGCTAAAACTAGAAGGTTCACTTCATTTGTGAGTGGGTGTTGTCAGTCTAGACGAGCTAGTATGAAATAAACACTCAAAGCCATGTATAGTGTGGTTGTTGGATCCTCGATAACTGTTAATTTCTACGGAGTTGCTGTTTGTTCTGTATTTAGTTGTTAATGTAGACATAGCCTGGGCCTACCATCAGTAGAACAAATAAGGTGAATACAGTTGTAGCACAACAGCACCAGGGACTGATGCCTAAGCTTTCAGACCTATATCTGTGACAGCCGTTGCCTAAGCTGCAAGGCTCAAGTTTCGGAGCTTAAAGGCTGTAGGTCAGCTACAAAGAAAACAGTAAGCAAAAACCCCATGTGTAATAATTGTCAACATTGTAAACAGCTTTTTCAGAAAGCTTTTTTCAATAGCTCAATAGATATACTTTTCAATTCAACAGTTTCCATTATTGAATGGCTCCCATACTTATAACGTTTTAAAAGTGCTGTAGCAGCATAAAGATAAATAGTTTTCCTTCTTGTAAGGGTTTAATGACTTAAATCAATAAAATAATGCTGCATATTTGCTGAAACAGTAACTAGGACTTGTTGGCATTTGTCTTTTCCCCTCCTCCATTCACCTAGCCTTTGTGGCACTATAACCAGTTAATGTTGTGCTCGTGTTACCATCACCATATTTAAGATCTTCCTGTTCTGAGTGGTTGGTTTAAAATATTCTGACTTGTTTTGCTCTCTTAATCTTCCTCTTAGGGCTTCCTTTCTCAGTGAACCAACATGATAATTACTAGCAGCTGCTTTAAAAATGGCACTTAAAATGGAAAAAACCTTAAGTTTTGCATATTCTTTTAAAATCATCCTGTTCCCCAAGACACTGGTAAACTGAGTGGCTGGTGTCTCTGTGTTAAGTAACTAAAATGGGTTATGGGGGTAAGCTGGACAACTGATTGCCACTGCTGCACAAATTTTATTTTTTTTAACTTTGAGTTTATTTTCCACCCGTTGCGAATTAGGAAGGTTTCCACTTGCATCACTTCATTACAGCCTTTAGTTTCAAGTGTTCGGTGTTTCAAGGTAGTTTCAGTATCATGGCTGAAAAGTTACAGCAGTCAGAAAACTTTAAAACTTGCATAAGTAGCAAAAATGCTTTTGTAATTAATACTCTTTTTTTTAACAAGCCTTTATAAAGGCTACATATTGCCAGCAGCTAGGTTAAAGTAACTCCCATTTTTTCCTTGACTTTCCTGTGAATCAGTCCTCTTTTGGGTTAAAAGGGAATTGTCAGTTTAAACACCTGGAGATTTATATTTCTAGTTTGGCAATGAGTAGCTGATCCCATGTTCTCAAAACAAGTCCAACCTAAAAAACTTATTAGAATTGGGTCTGTAGTGTATGTAGAAACCACTGAAAATTTGAAACTTGCTTTCTAGAGTCCAGTCTTGAATATTTTTTTAACACAAAGGTTAATGTGTTATGTGAAAGCCTGTACAATAACAATCATTTAAAAAGCACTGCTAGAGTGTTGCAACCTTTAGCCAACAATTGTACTGTTCTAACTTAAAAGCTTGTGGTTGATCTCCCTTCAGCCTGTGCGTATTGGAGGATCTGAACAAAGCTCCCAGTTAGATCAGGTTCTTACAGTTTGGGATTGACTCCAGTTTGACAGGGCCTTAGTGCTTTGCAGGTCTTAAGGGATCTGAACAGAGGGCAACAAGAGTCTTGTCGGAGTAATGACCATAGACTAATAGTTACCCGATGTGGAGGGATAAATGCAAGCCATGTTTGAATCATTCTCCCTGAAAACTTTCTTGTGACTTTTATTTTAGACATGGGAAAATCTCTTTCTCACCTGCCTATGCATACGTGCAAGGAAGATGGCTATGATGGAGGCACGGTGTCTGATAATATGAGGAATGGGTTAGTTCACTCGGAATCGCACAACGAAGATGTCAGATGTGGAGATGTATCGCAGTTTCCCTATGTGGAATTTACAGGCAGAGACAGCGTCACCTGCCCGACTTGCCAGGGAACAGGAAGAATTCCACGAGGCACGTTTTCTTTTTTTCTTTTTTTAACCTGTAAATCTACCGCATAACCACGTGCAGTTGTAACTATAATAATCCATAACAAATACCTCTCCTAGTCAAGATGAAGTTTTTAATCTTTTTGACTTTTTAGCACTAAGCATTTTGTTATGATTACACTGGATGAACGAAACAAATTGAGTCAGCGTTGGCTGTTACCTGTTGGATCTTCTCCTGTCTTTACAATGCCGGTGTTTCTTGCTTCTCAGCTTTAAATTCACACATAACCCTAGCTCTTGCAAGTTGAATTTGTGAACCTTTATTTTTGTGACATTTTATTGCATTTTTTTTTTTAACTACCTATTTTGAAACTATTTGAATCAATATATAACTTCGCTAACTGGTATGTACCTCCATTTCTCTCGAGGAAATGGTGCCAGAGGCACGTCGCCTCCTGTGCATGTACGCAGCAGAGAGGCAGAACTTGTTGCTGTTTTGCTCTTTGTGGGCTTGATGTTTTTTTCCTCTTGGTGTTGTGTAAGCCGTGCTCTGTTTCGGAAAGTGACATAAGCTACAGTAGTATTCTACTTGGGTCACTATCTGCAATTTAAATGTTTATCTTCAGTGTTTATTCTTTGGTGCTGTTAAGTTATAATGGGCAGTCTTTTTTTGAAGTAGCTGCAACAATACTTATTCTTTGTTTGTTTAAATTCTGAAAGGGTGTTTTTGTTTCCAGGGCAGGAAAATCAGCTGGTAGCATTAATTCCATACAGTGATCAGAGACTGAGGCCAAGAAGAACGTAAGTTAATAGTTAGTTGTCATACATGAATCTACAGTTAATTCTTCTATTCCAGTTAAATTTCAGCAATTTAAAGGAGATAGTGCTAAGAAGAATTAAGCAAAAAAATCACTGGAATGTTTTCTTGCATTCAGTATTGGAAGAACCCTGCTCATGAGTAATATCAGCCTTAACCTTTAACTCTTGGCGAGTTATTTATTAACCGGTGTGCATACTCCCATCACAGTATGTCTTATGAAGCCAAGTAATACTGTATTATCTTTTCATGTAGATATTTATCTGAATGTCTACAGTAATTATGCAAGTATTTGTCAATCTCTGTAGCTTTTTAATTGATCTAAGCAGATACATGTTCAATGTTAAAGTCTGAGCAAAGTGATAACTTCTTTGAGCCACTACTACAAAATAGGTCACCTAGAAATTCATCTGTAAAGCTGTGAGCAGCTGGCAAAATCAACAAATTCATCATCCTGATATAGTGCTGCTT
>VYZM01012531.1:40558-69652 GCA_013398915.1 Dromas ardeola
AAAAAACAAAAAAAAAACAAAAACAGAAAGAAACACCCCCCAGCCCCCAAGATACCCCCTCAAAAAAAAAATATAAAAAGAATATTTTTTTTTTTCCTTTTCTATGTAGAAAAGTGACCTGCCAGGGGCGGCGTGCGCTGCTGCCCTCCCTCAGTAGGTGGTGCCAGGAGCCTGCGGCATGTGCTGGGGGCAGCGGCCTCCNAAAAGGGGGTTTCTGCCCCCCAGCCCTTCACTTCCCCCCCCCCCCCCCCAGCATTTAAGTGCAATCAGAAGCAGAAATAACGTTTCAGGAAGGAGCGGAGCTATCCCGGTCGAACTGTTCAGATGGAATAGGGCGGGGGGGTTGGAACTAGATGGTCTTTAAGGTCCCTTCCAACCCGAACCATTCTGTGATTCTGTGAATAGAGTTTCAATCTAACAAATCCAGTATATGACTTTCCTTCTGAATGTGTGAAATATTTCAATTCAAAGGTCTATTTTGGATTTTAAAATGTAAAAGACCTCAGTATGTATTAACTGAGTAGCAATTAATACATACCGAGTGTTGATGCTGAGAAGTTGAATTCAATGAAAAACCTTGAGCAACGCCTGTTTGTGTATGTGGAGCTACATAAGGCTCCACCTTATGGTTTCCCACCTCTTGCTCTTCTCGTGATGGCCTGGTAACCATGGTCTACTTTGACATTCAGGCTGAATTGGTTTGGGGATTTTTTTAATCCATTATTGCCCAGTTGTGGTATCTACTGTCTTTGCTCTCTGCCTATGGTATACCAGCAGCGAGTCGATGGTGCTGATGAGAGTCTTTTACAGAAGAGTAGAAAAATGCTGCCGAGAAGTTGGCTGCCAAGGAAGGCTGTGGGCTCCTTCAGGCTCAGCTCACTGTCTGCCAGCACCCCAGGCCCTTTTCAGCAGAGCTGCTCCCCAGCCCCACAGCGCCCAGGCTGTCTTGTTGCAGGGGTTATTCCTTCCCAGGTGCGGGGCTTTGCATTCGTCCTTGTCAAATCTCATTAGGTCCCTGTGTGGCCCACCCCTCCAGCCTGTCCAGGTCACTCTGAATGGTGGCCTTCCCCTTGAGCATATCAGCTGGTCCCCCCAGTTTGGTGTCATCCACAAACTTGATGAAGGCGCGCTCTGTCACCTTCTTAAGGTCGCTGATACAGTTTTAAACAGGACAGGTCCAAGAGCAGACCCCTGCCCCCAGTCAGAGTACTGTCCATTAACCACTACCCTCTGAGCCCAATCATCCAGACGGTTTTTAAACTGATTTATCTGTCCACCTACCCAGAACATAATCTCCTTGCTTGGATGCAGGAATATTGTAGGAGATGGTCTCGAAAGTCCCACTAAATGGAGATAAATGACACCTACTGCTCTCCCTTCATCCCCAAATCCAGTCACAGTGGTCATGATATCTGCTTCATAAATCTGCTCCAACTGCTCCCAGCTCACCCCTCCGCCTTCCCAGGAGTGTCTTCCCGGAGGACTTGCTCTGTTTTTCCCAGTGAGGCTGACTGCTATGTAGCTCCTGCATTTGCCTTTTGTCCTTTTCTAAAGGTGGGGGCAGCATTTGCCTTTCTCCAGTTGTTTGGACCTTGCCGGATGTCCACAGTCTTTCAAAGATGACAGAGAGTGGCCTTGCAAAGGTGTCAGCCACTTCTCCCAGTAGCCCTGGATGCAGGAATGTGGAAGGTAAGCCCGTGCCTCTGGAATGGCAGCAAGGGTCCGAGCACATGGGGAAGTGAGTGGTGGGTTAAAGACCTCAGATGGAAAGAAAGCTTTTGTAGAAGCTCTCCTACCACCAGGAAGGGCTTTCCAAACCCTTCTAAGAAGATGCAGTAGGACAGGCTGACAGGATCTGGGACCTTCTAGTAGCTGCTCGGGTACTTTTCGGCCTTTTCCCAATCTCTAGCTGGGGGTTAGGTGTGGGACTCCAGAGTTCCCTCGGGAAGTCTGGACGGGAGGTGTGAGCTGGCTGGGAGCAGGACATGTCTGTGCAGATGTGTGCAAACCACTTCATACTCATGCAGCGTGCGCTTCTGCCACTTAACTTTGGATCTTGTAGCCATGAGACCTGTCTGTATCTGCTTGTGGCCCTTACCTTTCCCTTCTAAAAATAGTCTCTTCAAGTCTCTGACAGGCAAAGGGTCCCAGTACGTCTTCAGGCTCATAAAAGAAGTACACACTTGAAAAAAGGGAAAGTTTGAGTGTGGGAATAGTTGGGGTAGTCAAAACTGGTTGCCAAAGGATGCACTTGCTTACAGGCAGAAATGTTTGA
The DNA here is from genome assembly GCA_013398915.1 of Dromas ardeola. Classification (NCBI taxonomy): domain Eukaryota; kingdom Metazoa; phylum Chordata; class Aves; order Charadriiformes; family Dromadidae; genus Dromas; species Dromas ardeola. The sequence continues at coordinate 42,834 of VYZM01012531.1, forward strand.
ATTATACAATTATGAATTTCACAATGACTCTAGAAGAGACTGGCGTAATATTTTAATTCCCTGTAAATCAGCATTACCTTTTATCCTCCTGAAACCATGACCCTTGAGTGCATCTGAATTCAGTAGGTTCGGATCATTCCTAAACCTAGATCTGTGCAAGGTCACTATAAATCCGTGGGAGGGGATGGTACCAGCACAGCGATTAATATTGCTACCATTATATGAACACGAACATGGGTAGAATCAGATAAATGTGCGTTAGACATAGAGGTGCTTATGTGAGATACTCTGTTCAGATTTCTGGACTTAAAAAGCATTGTTAAGAGTTGTTCTTGATTAAAAACAATAGCTTTGAATTCTGTCCCAGGGGCATCTCTGCTATTACTGAGGCAGCTCCAAGACCTCATCACTATGCATGTTTCCCTTAACGTGTCAGAGTGATGAATTTAAATACATATTGTGTAACAGAGTACTAATATGTAAAAAAAACCCAAGCCTTTTTGCATTGTGCAAATGTACCTATCATCTTGGTATCAATTTCTGATCCTGTTCTCCACTAGATGTCTTCATTGGTATTTTAAAGTACGTAAAATTTGTGCCGCTACCTAGGGAATGAAATGCAGAAGGTTTCTGTTCAGACTTTTGAGTTTTACCATATGACCATCCTTAGATAGCAAGTTGTTAATAGTACATCGAGAAACCTGTCCCAAATTCAGTCTCTAACTCATGCCTGGGAAAATCTTATTTCTCAGTCATGCCTCCCTGTGTAGTTTGTAGCACACTCACATACTAGGCTTGAAGTTTGTATGTATTAATTTATTTAAAATCAGTTGTATTGCTTAATGGCTCGGACCCAGCATTTGAAACCAAATAATTCCTGAATTCATTCCCAGGCTCTCGAATTGTGACCTTTAAAGACCAAACTGCCTTACTTGCAGATAAAATGTGGATATTCTTACCCTTTCGCTACAGAGAGACTTATTAGGATATAATGTCTTCAAGATATGTATGTTCATCATCACTGCAAATCAGATTTTGAAAAGCAATTTTCCCGCGGTAAGAACAAGAGTATATTTGAGAGTTACATGTACCAGTGTATCTGGAGTGGCGTCTAGTTTCTGTATCTGTAGACACTTAACTTTCTAGTAAATGGATATCTGGGCAATAAAAATAGCCTGGGGTGACTGTGTTATTTCTTAATAGCTGGGGAAGTTCACTGGGAAAGCAGAAATATTTAATATAACAACAAATGCAATGAGCAGTTACTTTTGTGTTTCATGTCCACGCTTCTCCGTAGTTTTTACATCTAGAAGGCATTGAAGAACATCTCTGACGTTGCAGGAGATACTTGCTGTGACCATGCAACAGACAAACTGGTCTGGGATTTGAGGTTGATGAGGATGGTGTTCTGCTTGAATTTTTTTCTTTTCTTAGTCTCCTGAGCTATTTAAAGAATAGACAGTGTTAGCAGTATTATCTTACAGTATAGCCTTGATCTGACAATATAGTGCACTCATGATGGGCTGCACTAAGCACATTCCTGTCCCTAACTTACCTCTTTTATTTTGGGAAAGTCATCTCGACAGCCTTTGTATGCAACTAATGTTGTGATACTGAACCATGAGTGGGTGGAATCTCATGTCTTACTACTGCTGGATAATTGTTCAATACCTATAGTCAAAGCGCGTACAATTAGCTATTTGCAGCAACCCAGAGATTCTTTGCCATTATGTCTTCAGGAAAATTGGAACCTAGGTTTGCGGCTGCTGTTGTGAGACTACAGCAGATGCGGTCATATTGCCAGGCACTGCCGCCACGGCCTCTGATGAATTGCTATAGTGCAGCAGCGCAGGGGGTTTTTGTTTGGTTTTTTTTTTTCCCCAAGCCTGATCTGATCATTTGAACTAATTACCGAAGAGACTTACAAATGAATGTACCCAGGTTCCTGGGGTCTGTGTTCCTGCGGGAGAACACGCTGCAAATAGTGCCGTTGCCTGGCAGTAGCAGTGGTCTCTCCATTAGGATGGCTGATTGATAGCAGAAGGGGTGAGAAGCACGGAGGTGTGCCAGCAACTGCTGGGAGACATAACCTGGGGCTGCACAGAATCTGACCCAAAATCTCATCTGAAGTGTCAAGAAGAGCAATTACTTTATTATGGAGGCATATGAGATGATTGGTGATTTGGCCTCGTGTGTGTGTGTGTGTGTGCGCGCGCGCACATTTCCCATGCGGGCTCCTGATCCATTGCATTTGCAGTCTGCCCTTTAAGCCTGCAAGTACTATGCCGAAAACTCATGGTAAGATTTATCGTTAGCGTAATACTGTTCAAAAAAAGATGGTTTGGGGTCTCTCACTTGAAGGTAAAACAATACTTTTCATTTCTCTCTATGACTATGCCTCAGCTGAAGTAAACAAATTCTGCTGTGAAAAAAATCCATTCAAATTGCATGAGTGTTAAATAGGGAGGTCATTAGGGGAGTTCAGAGCTGACTTTACAATTGATGATAGTCTAGAAGTCGCAGAAGATCTTTATTTCTACTCATCACCACTGGTCATGTAGTGCTGCAGCTTTAGCTTGAGATCAGTGAGCACTTTCACTGAAGAACATTGAGTATCCCTGGGAAAAAAAAAAACATTAAAAAATGACAAATATTGAATCCTTGTCTAACTAGCAAAGCACAGTCATAATTCATGAAATATCTGACCATATAAGTACATGTAATGTTACTGAAATATTAAGATCTTATAAATAAAATTCTCTCTCAAATGGCAAACTAACTCCCTCAGAAATGATGTGATACATTGTGTAATAAGTGCTTTGATGAATCCTTTTGGAAAACAAAATATCCACTGTTAAAAAATAAATATATATGTATATAACTAATATATATATATAAAATAATATACATATATTTATATATTACATATATTTTTAGTAATGTATATTCTATATATTAATAAAATATATATATACAGACACAGAATGTGTGTGTGTGTATATATCTATCTCCAATATCCCAATAGAAACTACCAGCAAGGAAGAACAGATGTGTTACCTCTGCTAGTATTTTACACTGAAATGCTGACTGTTTATTGGGTATATTGATAAAGTGAATGAGTTTTTAAATATTCCCTGGAAAGCTAATGAGAATTGCATCTGTGTAGTACTTTCCAAAATGAAGCCATTCATATAAAAGATGAGTGAATAGATGCCTGGTCCAACTTACGGCTTCTGTGCATTGTTCTTGGGCAAGAATATTACTTCTTATTTAACAGATTTAAATTACCTACTTCTCCATTTGGCAGGTGGTGATAGGAAACAGTGCCACCTGGAGAAATCAAGTTGTGCAAAGAATCACTGCCAAAGAACTGATTCAAAAAAAAAAAAAAAAAGAAAAAAGAAAAAAGAGTTCCTGCGTAACAGTACTGTCAGCATATAGGTGTCAGAGGGAGGAACTGTAAAGCAGATGTAAAAATCAACTTTACAGCATTGTTTAGCAAAACAACTCATCTAATTGCCAACTCATCTAATTCTCAGCTCATCTTTTTAATTTTTTTCTGATTTTTTTCTCTAGAAAGAAAAATCATGCAGTAGCTTAAATTTTTTGCCTGTTACAAATACCTTGGTGTTTTCCTTTGTCAATTTAATCATTAAATTAGAAGTAGAAAACAAATTATTTTAAGTCATTTTGAAAAACTGAAGGCCCTGCTAATGAAATATTGAATGTTCCATGCATAAGAAAAGCAGTCATTCAAATGCAGCAAAGGGTAGAGTGTAATTAAGATAATTTTAGTAGAATTTCGAGTAGTTGCATAGAAAGATGCACAGCTCTTCCATGGTGGGGTGAAAGGATGCTTTATCCGTTGCATCCCTAATTCTATTAAAAATTAATATAAAATAACCAGGATACTAAGGAAGCAGTGTCACATCTCTTGAAAATGCATTTTGGAGAGTTCAAAGCTTAAAGCACTCCCAAACTGTTATGATTTTATCTGAAAATTGCTTGATTTTATTATTTTTTTTAACTGAGTTCTTCCAAATGCATTAAGTGGTGCTTTATTAGTTTGGTACAAAACTCAAAGTCCAAAACAATTTTCCAGAGACATATCTGGCTTTTGTCATTGTAATATCTTGATCTTTCTTTTATAGGCTTATTTATCCTTTAATTTTCCTTCTGTGGACATTTACAGATTACTGCTCAAATGTCTGCGTCTTAGCATTAAATTATCAGTGCTGGCTGAAATTTGGTATTCATGGAAAGATTTATATTTCATTTTGAATCAGAAGGAAAATTAGGATTTTTCCAGGAAGCAATATTCTGATTAAAATACAATTTGGAAACTGAAACTGTGAGGATGTTATCAGGTAATGCATTTTACTCTGCTGTAGCAGGGTCCCACAGGCAGCTTCAGTCCCTGTTGTGGTTTGAGAGCAGGGGATGTGGCTGACAAAGAGACACCAGAGTTTCTGTGGAATTTCTTAGGCGCAGCTGAACCCAGGATTCTGGGGACCCAGAAATGGTTAAATCAAGATGAGAGGCAATTGAATTTGGTAAAGGCTTCAGAGTGCAAACCAATCAATAAGATCGGTTTGCCTACTAAAAAAAATTAAAAACTATGAGACTAGACGTTAAATCTCTGTGTGGGAAGAGCAATGGTACCGGTACTACTGATTTTCTGACAGCCTTCACCCGTAGAGTTTTTTTCTCTTCAATAAGTAAAAATACACTGAATTTTGACCTCTGGTGCATGAAAAAATGTGTGTATGTATACGCATATATGAATACACATTCAAGTTATTAAGCGCTGAAGGCCCATGATAGAAGATACAAACATGGATGGTATCAATGATTCTAAGGATTAGTCTGGTTTTTACTGATTAATAAGCTATTAGGCTTTAATATTGCCTTGTTTAAACTATATTTTTGCAGAATTATTATTACATAATGACTGTCTGTGCCGCCTTTGTAATATATTTGTGCTCTTGACAGATTTTCAGGAGGCATGCGGGACTCATTTGTTAACAGTCCCAGGAGGGATGTCATGATGATAAATAATGACTGTATCATCCAGTGCTGTCTCTAGAGCGACGTTCCCTCCGGAACAGGGTGACTGGGGAAAAAATGGCTAATGGCCCAAACTGAATTGACATCCAGACTGGAGTTTTCATATGACAGTATATCAAGCTACAGGCAGGTTCTGTATAGTGATATACATCACCTCTCCTCAGTGTGTTGTTATCCAAATCATTTCCTGATATAGTTTATTCAGCGTTTCCCACTGTCCTCTGATCTCATTCCTGGCTACAGATGGGGCAGCATCCACTCATAACGTGTGTGATGGAAATGTCTGGCTTGTAGGCCCTATCTGAAAGCTTATCAAGGAAAAACACACTAATGCCTGGAGGCCATAACCCTGGACATGTCAGGTGGGCGATGCTGGAAACAGAGTTTCTGGTTTAGCTGTCATTGGGGATGCATTGAAAGTTAATAGTAAAGTTAATGTTTATTTAAGTAACCCATGTATTTTGTTGGGATATCCAGAACAAAACATTCTATGCTTCCATGTATGAAATGCATCTTACAGCCTTGCAGGCCTTACACTGTCACCTGTAGGTAGATTTTTCTGTGCCTAACTCATAAGGATGAAGGACCTGATAGTTTCAGATGATCAGCAATGGCAGCTGGAGTGGGACTGTGAAGGAGGAAAGAACAAACATGAAAAACTTCTCGGTTCTGGGAATTAATTACTTGATATCCGCAAAACACATTAACAGTCTTGAAGGAAAAAATGAGATCAGAAATGAGATGTTCCTCCTTACAGGTTTCTAACCTCCTGGTTCACCTCTGTGCTGGGGTGTTTTCCAACAGAGCAGACTCATGATTAGTTTTCTTGCATTAAATTTTTGTCATTTCCAGGGAAAATAATTGTACATCTTGCTGGCAGGAGATTTCTTAAAACATTGTTTCCCATATTATTTCTTTCCATTTATTCTCATGAATACATATGCCTGTGCATATATTCGGAATACACAACTTACGCACAATATTGTGGAGGGTTCTGCAGCAACAACACCAAATAACAACATGAGGTCAATAATATTCATCAAAAAAATGCTAGCAAAACTTATTCCTGCATCTCTGGCAAACCTACAGTATTGTCAGAAACATCTTTTTGTGTCATATTCTGCAAACACCAAGTTAAACAATGAATAGATGGAAAAAAATATTCATTGCACTACTAGAAACTGGTTACAGAATACATGCAAGCCTTAATAGAGTCAGTAGAGGAATCCCACTGAACTGGGATTTTGGGCCAGACTTTACCCAAACTGAGGAAATTCTTTTTTATTAAAATTCTGTTAGTTTATTTTGTTAAAATTTTAAAGATAACTTCTATTAAACTAAGAGTTTTGCAAGGTTTATGAAATATTTTTGAGATCTTTTGTCCAAAGTAATGTAAAAAAATTACTGAAAGCTTGTCATAAAATTTAAATTATATTCAGGAGATATAGGGAAAAAAAAAAAGTTGTCTTTTTCTTTTGAAGCCGAAAGGAATGTTGTGTATTAGATAAATATGCTTACTTAAATTTTTGTTTTGGGCAATCATCATTCTGCCAATGATTTTAATGTGGTCTGGAAAGGCTGGCATCTCTAGAGCTATGATAACATTTGCTTTCTGCTCAGAAGCAGCACAGAGCTGGAACTGGGGAGCAGGGAAACAGGAGATGCTCCTTGATCCAAATAACACACAGGGGTTGTAATGTAATGTGAAGTGCTGTCCGGACACTGACCCAATCCATTTGGTCACATACTGGATGTGACAGTCCTGTTGGACAACTGGAAAATAGCCCTTAGCTTTGCGGTTGTTGGAAGGACGTCCAAGCCTGCTGATCTAGTGAACTTGTCAGTCAAGTTCACCATTGGAAATGCAGGGACTGAAGGACAGGGCAGCATTGCTGGGGTTTCGGTGTATCCATTCAGCTTCAGGTGCACACAGCACCCACGGGGGCATGTGTTGAGGTACATCTTGCACTACTTCGTGCCTTCTCCGTGAGTGCCCATGGCTTTTCGCACGCTTCTGCCTTTCCCCAGCAGGTCCTCTGAATGTGCCTGCAGATGCTCCACTGACGTGGGGTGGCAGGAGGGATGTGCTCTCTTACATGCCTTGTGAGCATCCTGCAGCAAAGTCCCTGGAGGCTTTCCTCGGGAGACTGCTATACTCGGTGTGACAAATCCCGCTTGTCAGGCCCCGTCAGTTTGGGGATTCAGTGTCCATAGACAGAAGTTATTTGTTTATTTAATCTTAATTCCATGCCTGCATTCAAAGCCGTGACTTTGTGCATGTGGTTACTCGCTCCTATATGCACGTTCACATCCTTGTACCCTTGGGTCATCGTACAATTAGCTGGGAAAATACACGTGCGTGTAATACGCTGTTAATATTTAATCAAACTCCCTAGTAAGATTTCCACCAAGCTAATGTACAGAAAACTGAATAGATTAAAAGAAAAAAAAAGGCAACCATTATAAATGGGGTTATTTTGTAAAGCCTCAAGTGAATTAGTTTTGTACACTGTTAGATATGATGGAGAAACATATTCTTTGCCGTGTATCTGCATTTTCGTAAATGACAAATGACAAATTTGGGGTGGCTCAATACAATCCTACTCTGTTTTATATTGTTAAACAACATATGCTTGGTTGAGTTAGCGTCCCATCACAAATTCAAGCTTTCAAGCAAATTCCGATGAATTGTAAATGTAATTTAATTACATTAGAGGGAAGAAACAAAGACATTTCTTAGGCTAAGAGCTTGCAGAGAGATGTAGGTTTCACTCTTCATTGGGCTAGCTTCATGCAATGTGCCAACTGCAGCCAGCTTAACTGAACCAAGTCCTAGAATTGTTTATGTATATATGTGCTTTTTTACCAGGTCTCTTGCTGGAAAAGTCACTTTTCTTGCTGTTAGGCTTTCAACACCATGGTTGAACTGTGAACTAACATTGCGAAAGACTGCTTATAGTCTCTGGTTCCTAACGGTACAGGTACTGTTTGCCCAAAGTCTCCTCTGAACTGCTGAACTGTGGAAGAGCGTTCGGATCAAAAAAAAATTGCTATTTTTAATTTTGCATGAACAAACATTTTAAAGCATTTTAGTATAGCTGACAGATGGCAAAAATGGAAGGTGAAGATTTTCTCATGTAAGCGAGTTTACGTGTCATGAGACAACCTGGTTGGTTTCAGAAAACCTGAGCTCCCCGACCTGCTGCGCACACTCCACTGAGGCAGGGCGGCCGCCAGGCCAGAGCACCCATCTCGCTGGCTCACAGCGCCAGGCATCTCGGCAGAGCCTTGCTGCGATGCCTTCTTCTTATCCTTTCTTTTTCCCAGCTCAGTTTCCATTAAACAGAAGTCACTGCTGGCCAATGCTGCAGCAGTTGAAGCCTCCTCCTTCACCTTGATCACATGAAGTGGAAGGTCATGCTGGTCCTAGCATTGGTCATATCCTCTGGCCTTTGTGGCAGAAATGCCACAGCCTGTCACCACCCCACCCGAAGGGAAATATGCCATGGAAGAGCAACTGCTTTCTGCCTCCCCTGTTAGACCACCCAGTTTACAGTAGAACTCTGTAAAAGTGAATCAGAGCTGCGGAGATTGTGTCAGAGTTTGGCTTCAGCCATCCTCCCGGCTCTGGGATATTGCCTTCCCAAGGGTGGGAAGAGAAGGACATACCTGGCCACTTTTCCATATTCTACAAAAGAATTATAGCTTGTGAGAGGGAGAAAATGAATGGCCCTCAACTTCTGAAGTGCTCTTACCTCTCAGAAATATTCTTGTGAAATGCTCTAAATGAAAAGCTTTTGTCTACATTTTTTATCATTTAGCCAGACGTGTGACTGTTGTGGAGAGGCTTCACTTTTCACTTTGCCTAAAAGCAGAGCCCTAATTTCTGGTTTCATCTGAAGACCATTTGAGACTTGGTCTCTTTAGGAAAAGGAAATGAAAGTGGGTTCAAGAGCCCTTTGTTTCCTGAACCCCTGGTTCCCGCTCAGGAAAGTGTGTTCGTGCCACAAATGGATAAAAACTACAAGGGCTCATTCAGGAATGTAACATCCATTTAATTGATCTATTCACAATCACAAAATCAAAGACAGGATTTATTAGGCTTTGACATATGGATCGAGTATGCTCCCTTTGTTTCTAGATGACGTTTTCCTCCTCTTAAACTTAGCTAAAAATGTAATAGCCCCTCAGTTCAATACAGATTCACAAACCGCTTTTGTTCCTTCTTGGTCAACCATTGACTCTTTGTGAAGCCCAACAAGCAATCACAGTCTCTGTGGATAGTCCCACTATGCTGTGGAGTAAAGGAAAAAAAAAAAAAAAAACAAACAGGAGTGTCATGAATTACTTACAAAGTTCAGTGAGATACAGACACTGACAAGAAGACTAATGACTAGCTGCTAGGCTTAACTCTTCTAGGCTTTTCTTTTCCTTCACATAGACTTTCATTACCAAACCACAAAGGTGTAAATGGGTTGAAAGTGGTTCCTGTATTCATAGGATGATGGAAAAGCTATCAAGAAATGTGGGACATGCACATTTTTCATGGCGTCATGTTTTATTTTTAAGCTCAGGAATACCAGCTACTTCAGAAGAACAAACCTACAGTCTCCCTTAAACATGAAAGATAGTGCCTGCTTCCTTCTCACTGTGCAAGCCACAGCTGCTGGACCTGTTTTCAATCATTGAAACAAGGGGGAATATCCACCAGAAGCAGCTTAATCAGGTCCCATCCTAATTTTAGTGTTAAGAGGGGAAGCACTAACTAGATTTCTTGGGATGTGTGGGTGAGACTCAAGGGAAAGTGGGCTAAGGTGGCCTTAAGGCACAGCTCTGCCTTTCCAAATCTGTACTGCGCTAGGGGCTGAAGCAGTCAGCAGTCCAAGGGGAGCACAACCAGGCTTCTAAAATATGCTCCACTTGCTGTCACCTACTGTCACTTGGACACTGCTATAGAATTACAAGGACTGTTTTTGCAATGTCAGGAGCTGCTGGATGAGCTGGTAGCCATAAACTGTATCAGCCAAACCACACAACACAAAAAACCCCAACCCATTATTCATTTATTTATTTTAGATTCAACCAGACACACAAAATCCCACTGTTCCACCAATTTGCATGTGTATAATTTTCTTGCACATGTTTTAAGATAACTGAGTCCCCTTAGGCCAAGTCAGCTGCTTATGTGGGTTAGGTTAAGGTACAGACCTATGGGTATAACGCTGAGGAACTCTCTGCAGAACATCCTCCCACACTGCCAGAGAGCTCCTGGAAAGGGCTCGGGGTGTTTCTCACCGGTTCTGCTCTTGCCCCATGGCAGCCTGGTCTCCCCCAGCACATTTCCCTCACCTTCTGGTGAGATCATCACCTGTAATCATGTCAAAGCCTTATTAAAGCCACAGGGGCAGTAAGTTAAAATGCTAGTGGCAGGCAATATAAATCCTGTTCTTTTGCAGTTAAGGCTGGGAAACTTGTTTCCTAATCTTGCTTCCATTTTTGCATGGCCCTTGCCATTGAGCCCAAAAAGCACTGATAAGGACAAGGTGTGCACTACAGTCTGCACCGGCTTGCCGATTGCATCCTATGACGTGTTGGGGTACAAGAGCCCTCCCCTGCACGAGCAAGGAGCTGTAGCCATTCCACAGACATTGTCGACATTCAGGGTTAACATCTCCATTTCTGCTGGCCTCCTAAACAGCAGAAAAGTGCTTTACTCATCCATCAGGAGGCAGGTCTCAGCCTCCTTCCTATTACCCTTCCCTCTTACCATCGGTACCGAGCACCGAAATGGTACGTTGTCCTGACTCAGACTTCACTGTATTGAAGGCTGTTTGCAACAGAGCTATGCCAGGGAGTTTCTAGTTCTTGCATTATTTCATGCCCAGCCCTAAACCTTTTGTTTAATTAACAGTGCATCTTTTAGAAACAGGAGCAATCCAGATGCCCTCACTTTAAAGGCTACATGTACACCACCTGGCTAACTAAACAGGGCCTTTGCCCAGGACTAGTTTCTAGGCCTAAATCGATATAAATTCAGATTTGTTTGGTTTTATTTTAGTTGCAAAAAGGACTCCAAAAGAGTCTTCTCACAAGAAGATATTTAAGACGCCAGAAAATTACAATAAAGGTAAGGTATAAAGTTTTACCCTTGATGTTAATTAACAGCTGAAATAATTTGCCGAGAAAAAAACAGATTTCTCCATCCCTTGCAGCATTATAGAGGGGAACTTATTAGGAAATGGGAAAAAAAGCTTTAAATGATAGCTTTATCATAGCTTTAATCATAGCTTTAAAATGATTTAACCTCTCCCCGCTTTACCATCTGATCCTCTTCATTTAGCGTGGCTTGTAATTAGCTTCTGCAGGCTTCAGTCAGAGGTGCTTGTTCAGAAGCACTTACCAACAACGATTGCCTTGGAACCACTAAATGGAAATGCTGGAGGCTCTGGGGCTCAGTCTGGGTGTTAGTGGGGCCAAAGCACCCACTGTACCGAGATGAGGAGAGTGAATTTTGTTCTACAGCGCGTAATTGTTATGTGTGTTAAAAGTGAAGCCGAGTTTTGCTGCATTTGCTTGAGAGGAGTTTATACGGCCTTATCCTGGAAAGGGTAAGGTAAGTGCTGTTGATGGGAGGTTTCCTCTTGATGACGGTTGTTTTACCCTGTTTCAGAGGTGACACCACCATTTCTTAACACTTAGCAGGACTGAACTCAAACTGAGGTCTACAACAACTTCTCTTCAGATTTTGCTGGAACAAATGAGAGAACATTTTAAAATATATTCAATTTTTTTACAGTCTACAGTAAATTACAGGCTCCTAGGTAAAAGTATTAGTTTGTATTTGTTTTCTGTGAGACTCATGCTGAGGTTCTCTGAGTTGCTGAGCAATAGAAAGTACAGTTAGAGCCTTACATTGATTTCTATGTGAACTGGATATACATGTGAACTCTCAGATGCACACAATTCAGAGGGACATTTACTGCCTCCAGAATAGATTCAAATTGCTTGTTTTTCCCAAGTATCTTGGCTATAAACAGTTGTCAATGTTTGGTTTCTGTGCTTTTTAGCAATACTGAACCTGCTGGAGAGACAAATTTTGTTTTCTTTTTTTTAATGACTATTGTCTACACCGATGCCTTTCCTCTAATTAAATGTAAGACAATTGATTAACGTTGAGAGTAGTAATTTGTGTTCTTTTGTAAAGGTTGCAACTGTATCTGTGCTGCTTATATGTTAGGCTGCAGACTGTAAACCTGATTTTAGGAGCAAAACATAAGTGGAGTATGTGTTACTGTGAGGATAGGATGGAAATTAAAAAGCTGCGATAGGCAGCCCATCGGTGCTTTCCTCCTGCCTCTGTTATCAAGTTAATTGCTGGTAAATCACAGGCCACTCATTCTTCCACAGTCCTTCTTGTGGAGGCGTTCTTTGTTCCCAAATCATGTAAAACTAGGAAGTCCCTCTCAAAGTGGTCATAGTAATAAAGAAGATGTACTTTGAACGTTTTTCTTACTATCTAGTCTGAAATAGACAGGCCAGAGAGAAGTAGAATATTTTTAGCTAAAAAAGTACGAGCGGAGAATGTTGCCTGCAATGGTATTAAAGCAAATATCCGTATGGATGCTACACTTCACACAAATTATTCAAAACTGTTCCCTATTAATCTGTTTATAGCACTTTCTCTCTCACTTCTCATCATATTAACCTTTTAACTTTAATGGTGTGTGAAATACGTTGCCATCTGCATGCTAAGCAATTTGTCCTGGACAACATAATGTGGAGTTAGTACTTTACACATCTAACCCAATATTGTGCCTGTGTATTTAAGAAAGAAATATAATAGTATTTGACATATAATTAAACTGCTGGCTGCCATTCCACTGAGTTAAAAGGCTCTTTTGGTCAGAGATGGATCACAATTGGGAATGTCCTCTGTTTCCAACCCTATTGTGGTGACATACCGGATAACAGTGTATCTGCTTGGTGTAGGTCTTAGGGCAAGTAGGCCCATGGTGCATTAGGGGATGCTAGGACTGTAAAACTACATCTAGATTAGGATATCAAAAGCATCCAGGTCCATTTGCTGGTAAAGAGACCAACAGCCACGATGTACCCTGCCCATGTAAACTGTCTTACCCTATAAAACAATGTAGTTGGGCACAAACTGCCTGCTGGGAACGGTCCTCAAAGAGTTCAAACTCTGTAAGTGTCCTTAGGGGTGGCTTGCGACAGTGCTGGCTGGTGTGGCCAAGAGCAAGGCAGATCATGCCAACGGTTTACCAACACAGAATTTACCAATTTCCCAGTAATAATCGTAATAATCCCTGGCACCGTTTAATGCAGAACTACACGTTTAGTATGATTTTCATGCCAGTTTCATACTGGTTCTTGCTGTTTAGCTGTACACTTGGTTCACCACAGCCCAAATTCATCTTGTCCAACCCATTTGTGATTTGAATGACTAAAGGTGTCACTTTCCCAAGTAGAGTATGGAGGGGAAGGCTGGCTGGTCAGGGGGTTTGGAGCTGAACACTGAGAGGTCTGGCCATACTTTGTTGCTTGAACAGGCTAGGAAATACTAGGATACTAAACTCCCACATATAATATAAACAGTTAGCAAAAAGTCTCAGAGCATCCTCTAACTGCACAGTTTGGAAAGACAGTATACACAAAAGTATAAAGGGAACAATGCAGTAGACCAGACCATGGGATTGTACAGGATACACACTCTCCTGTTGCCTCCATGCTTTGCCTGCCTTATATCCTGACCAGTTGTGGGTTTTTTTCCTGTTTTTTATTTATTATATTTCATTCCTTGCTAGAGGTTTACAATCCCCCACCAGCAGTTCATCAGCAAACTCCAGGTTACCAAACTGTGGTGCTCAGAAATGCACAAAAGACTTTTTCAGTAAACATTGTTTAATGGAGGTTGAGTAAACAAATCTACCAAATTGTGATTTTCTTCCGGCAAACGGAAATGACACAGAGAGGGGTGGAATTCAGTGGGCTTTAGTTTTGGCTGATTCCAAGCAGATTAAATTAAACAATCATTCTTCTTCACAAAACAAAATTAAAAACCCTGCCAACGCTGTTTGCATCATTACTGTGCATATTCTAATATGGTAGAGTATTTCAGTATTAAAGACTATAATCTAAGATGATCATCAAAATATTTAAAAAAAATCATATGTCTCAAGGCATTTTTCTAGGTTACATTTTTTATCCATGTTGGATAATATATTACATGCTGTTTAGATATGGTACTTTGAAAACACCTCTTAATTACACTCTAGAAGTTTAATTGTGGCTAAGTAATTCTAGTACCTATATTGCTGGATGTGAACAGAACCTAAAGAAACTGAGGAATGAACTGACAATGAAGAATAATTAGGCTTCTGGCCAGCAAATAATTTAGTACATTTTGGAGGGGAAAAAAACCTCATGGGGGAAAGGCAGCGAGTCGCCATTAGCAAATAAATGGCAGGAAGTCATACTTCACATGGAACTAGAATAACACAAATGACACAGTGAAGAAAAAGCTAATAACTGCAGTCATTCTGCTGGGGGCAAGTAATTGAGAGACACGGGAAGCAGTTTTCGGAATATCAGAAAATACATCATTATTGGCTATTTGATGGGACATGTCAAAAAGCCACAGTCAGCTAAAAATTAAGACACATTTGAATAGATGTACCTGTAGCAGCTTGGACAATATTCTACAGATGTAGAGCTAATGCTCAGGAATGATGTATACGCAAGGAAGACATTAAGGTATTTACACTCCATTTTAGCTCTATTGTATACAGAAACTGTGAACAGCTTAGATGTGAAAACTCGCCAAGTCCCAGAGAGACAATGTGATGTACTATATGGGCTGAGCAGATTGCTGGGTCATCTCCTTCTATTGCAAATCCATAATGGCCAATACTGAATGTGAGGACTGCAAAGGAGACACAGATTCTTACAGTCTTACAATAACTCCATTCACTGCGCCAGACTGTATTGTGTATTGACCTCCATGTCAGCTTGCAGATAATAGAGGTGGAGGAAAAATATCTATGAATATGGTGTTATTCCACGTAGGTGTTCTTAGCACTGAAAACAGGAAATAAAACTTTCTTTTTCCAGACCACTATTAGATTATTTGTATTCTTACTATGAAACAGAAATATAGCCCAAGCTTTTACAATTGTAATTTTTGCAACTTTCCTTGCTTGGTACTACTTCAAAATCAGCCTTGCTCGGCTCTGACTATATACCACTTACTTTTCTTCTGTGATTAGCCTCATTGTCTTTGCAGCAATGAAAGTGACTCACAAAAATAATACCCATAAGTATACCCAGGAACTAGGTAGCCTGCTATTGGCTAGCATCAGCCTGCTATTTTCCGGTACCTAGGTGATAACTCCAGTTTTACACTAGGTAGACTTCGGTGGGATGACTTTTGTGTAGGCAAAATGATTGGCTTGCATGGTGCTGCTCAAGAGGAGCTCACGTCCTCCTTTTCTTCTCATGGACTGCACTGTCCGGGAGCCACTGGTGGAAAATGTTTCCTCCTTAGGATTATTTAGCTTATCTAGGTTTTCACTAACAAAATTCCATGCAATGAAGGGTTCCATTTCCAACAAAATTCCACACGATTCCAACAATGAAGGGTTTGGCAATGCCTTTCATATCTTTTGCCTTCTTTCTGAGGAACAACGCACTTTTCTTAAGAGGCTGATGTTACACATTAGTAGTTTTTCTTTTATGCAGGGTGGTGGTGCTGGATGGCTCAGAGTGCTAAGGAGGGGTGTAGGGACCAGGTGTTCTTGGAGCCATTGGGATGGTGTAGATTCCCATCAGCCTCATCTGCTTTCAGCAGCGTAACAAAAATAACACTTTTAATGGTGAGTCAAACATTACTGATGTTTCATATTGATTACTGAGTGTAAAGGTCAGAATGAATCACTCCTGGAACACTTGAATGCCACCCCTGAGGTGGCTGAGGAGGAAAGTGGTGGACCTGCTTTTGTGATCTTCAGCCCATCTGCTCCTCTAAGTGCCATTTAAAAGGAAGTGAAATGAAAGATGAATGATTTATACAAAAGAGCAGGACTGTTTTGTCACCTTCTTCCTTGTAAATAATACATATTGGTTTGCACTCGCAGGGCAGGCTTATTTTAAGGTGTCAGGGCAGTAGGATATCAAGTTTATCAGGGCAAGGAACCAACTTTAGAAATTCTAATAGTCATCAGAAAACAAAAGTTCCATCCATTACTTCATAAGCCATGCAATTTGTTTTCGCCCATAAAGTAATACAGTATTGAAAATATCAGCCCCAGAAAACCTAAGAAGTCAAGCACCTTCTAAGAATGATTTGTCCTAAAACAGGGTCCTGCAACTCTGCAATCCACATTAACAAAGCCTTATAATAACTTTGCAGAGCAACATTTGACATCTTCTACTGAAGTTTTTTTGCCAACCTCTATAGTCGACCACTATAGGGTGTTAAAACAGAACCCCATGTCTCCAAAAACGAAAAAATATGTATGAGAGGAAAGTCACACAATTGTTTATGCAGATGTGATACCTTTTGAAAGATTTTGCTGGTAAATAGAATCAGTGCATGTTTGTTACTGGTTGTCACTGTGGTGAAATGAAATTATTTTTGGAAATTGCTGCCACTGGGCATAATTCTGAAGAGGGGGTAGAGATACTACCATCTGACAGTATTAATTAAATTGTGTTTATGCTATTTCATTCAGTTTCATCTTAGAAAAAATGCTAAGACCCTTAATGAAAGTTTGACCCAAAAAAACTGTTAAAAAGGGGAAGGTCTGGCATTGCCTGGTTGTCTTGTGCTGGTTTTGGCTGGCTGGCTTAAACAATATCTGTTTAAGGCACAGGAGAGGCTAAGTAATTCAGGACTGGACTTTTTCATCACTGAAATCAATAAAAATGAAAGATCTCAACATTAATATTAACCATTGTAGAGAGGAAAAGGCTGTCTTGCAATCTGTTTGCATTATTGAGGCTGGTTTTCAGATTTTTTTTTTTTTTTTTTAAATTTTGTTATTCTTTTCTCCCAAAATATGACATAGTGCATATGTCCAGTCTACCTATAAATCTCCAGCCAGCAATATTAAATTTGGAAGCAAGATCATCTTACACTTATGTGTAATGATGATTTCAGCGTGAGCTGAAAGTCCAAAGTGCTAAGCAGCTCGGCTTTTATTACGCTCATCTTCATCCAGTATACTCAGTCAAATTTATACAGTCAACATTTTGTTTTCAGTTGTCTGAAACACTTTTGCTGAGCTTATTCCTATGATGTTTCAAGCCAGAGTGGTGTTTGCAGCAGCTCTGCACTCCTCTCTTCAGCCTCTAAGCCCTATATATGCAGTACTATATCCAATATGCAGCTACAGGTAAAATCAGCGTATAAGAGGTGATGTGATCATTTTGTGCCTTTGGGGCACATTCCATCCAAGGACCTCTGGGTTTTAAGTCTCTCAATGGCTGACAATTAGGTGCAGAAAGGTATCTTGTTTACGTACATTTAATTGCCAGTTGTGGTGGTCAGGACACAGAAACTTTGATAAACTGATGGCTTTGTCCGTGCTGCATTTAAACCAGCTCAGAATAATTAGGTGATAAAATGAGTAAGTGTCCTCTATCCACGCCTAAGATTCAAATATAACTTGCAATTGTTGTTTTGTAACAAGTAGAAGGTTTCTAGCACGGTTGTAGCCTAAGAAGTTGGATTAAAAAATTCAAAATGTCAAAATCACCTAAGGCAATACAAGGGATTGTGTTAGTAGCTGTTGCAGATGTGATGTCTAAATTAGCAATGGAGATTCTTATATTTTGGAAATTTGATTTTCGGGATTTTTGGACTGGGACTGTGCTAGAATGTCAGGCTAACTCGGGCTCTGTTTTCATCAACGTGTGTTCAAACATGTGCATGTATGAACAAAGTTCCCATTTTACATTTATAAAAAGTGAGATTAAGGACGATATTACCAACCCTAGGAGCTCAAAAGACAGATTCAAAAAATACTAGTTTAAAAAAATATATTTCTAAGAAGTTGGCATAAGTTAAGGAGTTTTAAGTTTATCTGCTTGAGTTTTCTAGGATCACGTTCTTAAGCTCTTTTTCACAGCTACTAGGAAATAGAAATGCTTTTAAAATTAAAACTGAGAATTAAAACTACTCATAGGATTCCAGAACCTGAAGATTTAAGAAAAAAAAAAGAAATCTGTGAAAACCCTTCACAGCTGGCAGTGCTATATAAAAATATAAAAATATGAAAGTTAGCACTAAATACAATGTGATCGTTCTTCACCATCAGTGCAGACAAAAGCATCCATCAGAGTTACAGTCCATCATGGGGCTGAGTTTAAATGGGAGCGCAGCACATAAATGGCAGAGAGAGAGCTGAGCTGATCCATCGTAGATCATTATGGGATTAATGGGATGTTTAAAGACAGACAGATCACTATAACAAAGATGCTGGGTTTTTCTATAAATGTGAAAATTTCCTATATTCCTGGATATATTCATTTCCTCCACCTGTTATCCGCAAATACATGAGCCAGAGGTAGATTTGAGATGTGTTCATTGACACTAATGATCTTTTTTACTTTTTTGGTTTGCTGGCTAATATGAATTTTAATTCACTGTCAACTTGTTTGCCCTGTTGTCATTAAGGGTTTGGGTTAGCAGCTCTTATTTTTGAAGTTTCTTGGGCCCAGACTCCAGCTCTATTCAAACTAGAGGTGGAATCCCTTGACACGATCATACCCATGCAGGTAGGAAAGTTGATGTCTACCTGTGGTTTTCAGATGAATGACAGCATTCTTTAGAAATAAACTATTACCCGACTTCCTTCTTTTTTCATATTCATTTCCTGGCCAAACTTGCACAGATCACATGAAGACACGTTTGTATTAGACATGCTGCCATGATTTGAAACTTGGACCAAACAAATAATCCCATGTATACTCCAGTTTTGCTATTAGCTCTCATTGTGAGTTGCCAAACAACTTTCTGTTGCCCCACCATTTTGCAAAGTGGTTGTGCTATTTAATTCTCCCTCAGGAGCACTGTGAATATTAGCACAAGCAGGCAACATTTATAATGAACTCCAAACTTGTAAAGTGCTGCTGAACTTCTAACTACTACTTACTTGAGTTACCACGTTCTTTGTTCAGAGGTAGATTTGAGGTAATATGACTTAACAAACAGAACAATGACATGAAAAACATAAAAATACACACCAAACCAAACTTTTTAACTATCAGCTGCCAAACTGAAGTCTTTTCTGTTGGTGGACAGTAAAGAACTGATTGTACTTTTTTTTTTTTTTTTTTAAATAAGGGAGCATTCAGAGTGCTGAAGTTTTGAATGAATTCCAGCATGAGTAATTACATCCTACCATACCTAAATATAAATTAGATGTGGTCTTTTTTAATTCATTTCCTGTTCTACATTGCTGGATTGTGCTGCTGTGCCCTGTTGAACAGTAGCCACATTCACCCTGAAGCTGGCAACGTTTTTGTGGCAGACAAAGTGATATCTTTATGCCTCAAGGATGATTCTCTGGATGCTTCCACAGATGCTGGTTTTGCTCTGGGCCAGCTTGGGTAGCGTTGCTTCGGCTTACAGCAGCGTAAGTGTGTGTAGGGATTATGGTACAATAATAACTATATAAATATCATATAATTAATAATATTTAATACTGTGGACAGCTGATGGATATAAAGTTGAATCCTCTGAGGCAGAGATTTAACTGCTGGAACAATATAAAGTTCACTACTCAATACTAAAACCCCCTATCTTAGAGTTAGTATTTACCCTCTTGGGGTTTTTCCTTGAGTTCATCAGGATGAATTGTGAATATGGACTTTCCACTTCAATTAATTTACAGAACATTAGGCCCCTGGTATTTATACCGTGTGCAGTGATGTGGTATCTAGTCAATAGTTATACCAAGTGCTATTCAATTATTCTTTTCACTGGATATTATGTCAAATTTCTTTGAGGGCAAAATATAAGATTCAGTGACCAAAAAAAATCGTTTATTTATGAGGGTTATGGTTGAGAGCCCACGAGTAGTGAGGAAATCAAATTCTTTTCATTTGCTTGCAAGCCCACTTAAGCAACTCAGCAGAATACAGTGCAGAGAGAAAAGAGGAGGGGAAGAGGACTATTTCAGTTTGACTTTGACAGCTTTGTGCGATATTGAGCCCTTTAAACTTCAGGTCAAATAAAAATTCAAGGTACCTGGTGCCTTGCAACATCATGCCCTTTATTTGTGGGCATGTAGGGCCTGGTACCATGGTGCTGAAGAAAATAAGGAGGTTTCCAGGTGTCTCTAAAGGAAGCTGGATGTGATACTTAAAATTTGTGTCTCAGTCTTGCTTTATCTGGGCTTTGGTTCTTTAGAGTAATTTTTGTATGTGGATCACACATTTGGTTTCTGCTGGTGGGTGTCTGCTCAGCATCTTTCAGATGGTGCATCTATAAAATGGGGCTGATCTTAAGACCTATAGCATGAGCAGAAAATTCCTTAGTAATAGTGAGACTAGCCTCAGCTTTCAAAATTAAATTGGGCAATATTTGTGTAAACATTTGGTCCTTCCGCATTGCAGCTACTAACCAAGGTGATCTGCAGTGGAAGATTAGGGCCTGACTTTATAAAATTGCAACTTTGAAGCAATGCTTTATGTTTGTGAAATCAGATAAAGGGCTACTGGCCTAACCGCTTTGCAGAAGTGGAAGGTTTTTTAGCTTAGACACCACCAAACGTTCCCGAAAGACAGAATCGGATGCAACAAGAAATTAAGGTTACAGCGGAAAGCCGAGCTGTTTCTCAGGGAATAAGACAAGCCTTGATCTTTTGCTCAGTAATCTTTTAATGAGGAAAAGAAACATCGTTTCTTTTTCTGTAGAGTAATTTACTTCCAGGATTCAAAAGAGGGAGTAGTGACTGGGTGACCTTGTCTTGCATAAAACAGAGCTTCAAACAGAGCTAAACTGTTTCTAGGGAGCCTGGCTGGTCTTTTCACAATACTCCTGCATTGCTTTGGGATACCCAGACTCCCCAGGCACAGATTTATTCTTCACTCTAATTGGAAATGCCTAGGAAAGGTGACAATACGAGAGATTTATAACTAATTGCAATTACTAAAGTGTAAATTCTGTAATATCTCACTAACATATAACATTTCCATGTTTCTATCCAGTAAGCAAGATAAATCTGTGAACAAGGACTTCAGTGCACATCAGTCTTGTTGACTAAACATCACACATTGAGAGTTTGCCATTATGGGAAGAAAATTACTTATTAGAATAATGGTTTCAAAAGTAGCCTACAGGGATGGCATCCTTCAGATTAATGTATTTGTTTCAGATAAATTAAAATAGTGCTTCATATTATGAAATCAGGGCTAGGTGCACTAATGGTGACAATCTGTATATGCGATCCATAGAGGCCCTTAATTTTGGACACTAACAAGAGATGTGCATGGCAGTTGTGGACAAATGTTTGTACACAGTCTGTACATATATACTATTTCTGCTCACCTAATCCACACATGGGCATGTTTGAAAATAAACCCATATATCATTTTCCTTCTTTCACAGAATTATAGTGACTTTCATACATATTTTTCAAATGCCACCGTAGCCCAGTTGCACTGGAAGACAGATCAGTATTCGAACTGTCAACAAAGAAGACTGATGTTGCTCATAAGTCCCTATTATCTGAAAGACTTGATGTGGACTTGAGTTGGGATACAGCTGTGATCAATGCTACTTAACTGTGTCATCATCTGGTGGCTCAGTTACACATGATAGAATGGAGATCAAATTATGCTGAAAAGTAACTATAAATGTGGGTGCTAATTGTGATGCTACAGTGATAAACAACGTATCAGCTCTGGATGACACATTATTAGATGTAACTACGTACAGCACTAAGTCCAGCTGTACCAGTGCAGCCATGATTGTGTCAGAGCTTTGAACTGCACATACTGACCAGTGCTGGGAAAGAGGTTAGCTGTGTAACCTCCTAACATTACTTCTCACCCCAGCAAATCTACTTGACTGACAAGCTGCCAACATCTTATTAGATTATTGTGCATCACCACTGCACAAGCACCCCCTAAAATTTCGTATGCTGATTTCTAAGCCTATCATTTTCTTACTAGTCAGTATTTTTGAGAGCAAGTTGTGTTGTATTACAGCTGGCTGACTCATAAAATTGCACGGCACATGAAGACCTGAGCTTATACTTCTTGAATATTTTTCACACTGTAACGAAATAAAAGTGTTTGACATAAGCAAGAGACACAGGCACATGCTCTAAGATGGCCAGAAGTGCGGTATGGAGTGGCCATGGAGTTGCGGGAGAGCCTAGTCCTTGTACCTGCTTTGCCTTACAGGCAGCAGAATCCCAAACTCCAGATGAGCATCCCTATTCCCACAATATATATCGCCACATACCTTAGCTCAGATTATAACGCAGGTTTCACTTCATGCCTGTCTTCTCTGGACTGGAAAGCAGTGTCCCTCAAGAGGCTGTTACATAGTCCTGTTTAGGGTTCATGTAGCCAATGCAGCAGAGGGATGTTGACACTCCTTCCTCTACTGTTAAGGTAAGTAAAAAATGAGCCCGTGAATGTCCTAGTCCTAAAACCATTTTATTTTGTTTTTAGTTTTAAACTAAGTATCAAATATACTCATGAAGTTCACCAAGGCCAAGTGCAAGGTCCTGCATGTGGGTCAGGGCAATCCCAAGCACCAATAGAGGCCGGGCAGAGAATTGATGGAGAGCAGCCCTGAGGAGAAGGACTTGGGGGTGTTGGTCTATGAGAAGCTCAACATGAGCTGGCAATGTGTATCCCATCTGTATCCTGGGCTGCATCAAAAGAAGCATGGCCAGCAGGTCGAGGGAAGTGATTCTCCCCCTCTAGTCTACTCTCGTTGAGATCCCACCTGCAGTACTGCATCCAGCTCTGGGATCCCCAACATAAAAAAGGCAGGGACCTGTTGGAGCGGGTCCAGACGAGGGCCACGAAGATGATCAGAGGGCTGGAGCACCTCTGCTATGAAGACAGGCTGAGAGAGTTGTGGGTGTTCAGCCTGGAGAAGAGAAGGCTCCGCGAAGACCTTATAGCAGCCTCCCAGTACCTAAAGGGGGCCTACAGGAAGGATGGGGAGGGACTCTTTACCAGGGAGTCTAGTGATAGGACGAGGGGTAGCAGTTTTAAACTGAAAGAGGGGAGATTTAGATTGGATATTAGGAAGAAATTCTTCACTCTGAAGGTGGTGAGACACTGGAACAGGTTGCCCAGGGAGGTTGTGGATGCCCCATCCCTGGAAGTGTTCAAGACCAGGCTGGATGAGGCTTTGAGCAGCCTGGTCTAGTGGGAGGTGTCCCTGCCCAGGGCAGGGGGGGTTGGAACTAGGTGATCTTTAAGGTCCCTTCCAACGCAAGCCATTCTATGATTCTATGATATAACCATTACGACATGAATGAATTAATGTGAATTCTCTTTGTTTGACTCTCTAGTTAGCAACTCCATTAACTGCCATCTTTTTTTTATCAGATTGTGCTTCTAAGGCTAAAGCATGTCAGATGCCTGGAAGCATTTCTGTTTTCAGTGAGAACTTCTGTTAACATGACACAATCCCTTTAAAATGCAGACATGCACTCAGCAAATTTGATAAGCCCTGAGATGAATTTAGATGCACAAAGATGGTGAAGCAATCTAATCCTTCCTACAGAAGATAATGTTTAAACAAATTTATTTCATTCAATGGAACACCTGGGCAAGCTTATTTAATATAGTCTTTGCATTTAATTATCTCCACTGAAGGGCCACTTGCCATATTTCAAAATATGATTATTTCCTTTCGTATTAATTATATTAAGATCCTCAAAGGAAACCTGGAGAGAAATAATAATAAAAAAAGGCTCTTAATTAACCTGAGCCACCAGAAGTCATCTTTTGGAATAGGGAAGCTGGGATACGGGACTGAAAATAAATAGTACTTTAAAAATCAGACTCTCTACATGAATAATGAAGAATAGCTGTTAAAACCTGAAAAAGATTCTGTATGGATAAATTGTTCCTAGGCATTACTATCAGAAAGGCACACTTACACATTAAACTGGAGAAAAGACAAAAATAGAAAAATAATTCTCTGAAGAACCCAATATGATCAAAATTATTGGCAGAAGTCAAGGAAGTGTAAAATTATGATATACCCAGAGAACAATACAGCCCAGAGTCGGCATCTCAGTTCTTTTCTTCTCTCCTTTTGCTCTTACGGGGCTGGCATAAACAAACCTATTCCTTCTGGGAAGAATTTATTCCCCAATATATTTCTGGCAAGCAATACCAAGAGTGCTCTCACTGCACAATCCAATTACCCTTGTACTCGCAAGAGGGAATACTGTATATGAAAATAGGACACCCTGTTCTCCCCACCGCAACTGGAACGGCAATCTGAACAGGGTTTGGATGGTTTTTTTTCTAGATAGCAAATTTACAGGCTATGGCAACTTATGCACGAGTAATTAGATCACTGCTTTTTTGCAGCATCAGTACTACATGAAAGGATATTTGCAACATGGGTTTGCACAGGATGGGTCTAATTGTATCTATGTATCATCTAAAAGTTGCTTCAGTTGCCTAGGTACAAGCAAGAGGGGAATTGCGCCCATTTTGGGCAATTATTTAGTATTGCACTTCTAGGCTTCTTTGCTTAATCATTTAACGTGTTACTTTGGTCTTTGAAAGACTAAATACAGTCTCGCAAAGATCACATTACATGTGCCTTAATCTTTGCAAGAAGCCAGACAGCACCTCATACAGTCAGTAACAGATTTGCCTTGTATTTTACTCCCTCTAGGAACTGTATGTTCCACACTCTGTAGGTGTGAAAAGGGATCAAAGCCACTTTTCCAACAGAAGTACTTTTGCCTTTTATTCCACCAAGCAATTACACAAATTTTAATTTCCAGTCAAAGTGAATTCAGTTACCAGACCATATTACTGCTTCATCTAGGTGAGAAATTAAGCTGGGTTATGCCACTGCAAAACTAATTAAAAATCAGAAGTCACTGTTGAAGACAGACTTGTTTTTTTCCTTAGTTTTTCAAAAGGCATGGGGTTTATTTCACTTTCCTGTAGAAGCTTTGCATAGGTGTTTATACTATCCTTTGGTTGCTATTGGTCAGTCAAACTCATCTGACAAACTTCGCTTGGGCTCAGTCTTGGCATTGAAAGTGTGTACCTTCTCTGGCAAACAGTTAAAATCATAGAATGGCTTGAATTGGAAGGGTCCTTAAAGATCACCTAGTTCCAACCCCCCCTGCACTGGGCAGGGACACCTCCCACTAGACCAGGCTGCTCAAAGCCTCATCCAGCCTGGCCTTGAACACTTCCAGGGATGGGGGCTCCAACACTTCCCTGGGCAACCTGTTCCAGTGTCTCACCACCCTGACAGTAAAGAATTTCTTCCTAATATCCAATCTAAATCTCCCCTCTTTCAGTTTAAAACTGCTACCCCTCGTCCTATCACTAGACTCCCTGGTAAAGAGTCCCTCTTCACCTTTTCTGTAGGCCCCTTAAGGTACTGGAAGACACGCTTGTGAAAGATGGGAAATAATGGGGGGAGAGGAAACGCTTTCTGATCATCACAGACTTGTTCCACAGGTACTTTTTCACAGAATCAGAATCACAGAACGGTAGGGGTTGGAAGGGACCTCTGGAGATCATCTAGTCCAACCCCCCTGGCACAGAGCAGGGGCACCCAGAGCAGGTTGCACAGGAATGCGTCCAGGCAGGCTTTGAATGTCTCCAGAGACGGAGACTCCACCACCTCTCTGGGCAGCCTCTTCCAGTGCTCTACCTCCCTTAAGGTAAAGAAGTTCCTCCTCATGTTTAGGTGGAACTTCCTATGTTCAAGTTTGTGCCCATTACCTCTTGTCCTGTTGCTGGGCACCACTGAAAAGAGCCTGGCCCCATCCTCCTGACACCCACCCTTTAAGTATTTATAAGTGTTGATAAGATCCCCCCTCAGTCACCTTTTTTCCAGACTGAAGAGACCCAAATCCTTCAGCCTTTCTTCATAAGAGAGATGTTCCAGTCCCCTAATCATCTTTTATCCCTTTGCTGTACCCTCTCCAGCAGTTCCCTGTCCTTCTTGAACCGAGACGCGGCCCCACCAGGGCAGAGTAGAGGGGGAGGATGACCTCCCTTGACCTGCCGGCCACAGCGTAGTGTAGTGTGTAGCGTAGTATCATCTATGTTTGTGTTCTTGCAACTGAAGGCATTTTCACAACTGAACTGGAATATACTGCTATTTTATTTGTCACGGAATGGTATTCAAGCCATTCCCAGAGGTGGCACGCTGGATGAGGCGGCAGCACGAAACCCGTATTCCTCCCACGTCCACATCTGCCAAGTGGCAGTGAATTCAGTATGTCTCTCTGGCATCACCCTTAAATGTTGGTGTGGCGGTATTCACATTTCATGCTGACTTTAAAGACGAAAGTGAACAGAAACTAGAGATTCGGAGGGCCGCGAAGAGGGAGGGTGGGAGGGCAGCTGGATGGCGAGAGCAGTGCCATCCTGGAAACGGGTGGCAGGGCCGCCGAACAGCGTGGCCCGCTGCCGGCCTGCGTGGGCAGGCGGGCTCCGTGGCCTGCGCACGGATCAGCACCGGTACATGCCGGGCCCGTGGCGGCTCCTCT
>VYZM01012531.1:70379-81558 GCA_013398915.1 Dromas ardeola
GTCCTTGGGGACGTGGCTTGGCCTGGACAGGGCTGGGCGCGGGTGTGAGCCCTGGGAGCTGCCGGCCTGCCTGCAAGGCATCCCTCCGGGAAGGTGTGAGGAGCTCCGGTCTGGGTACGGTGAGGGGCGGTGGTGGTTAGGTGCCGGGGAGGACACAGACAAGGTGGGGTGAAAGAAAAAGGGTAGAGACACCCGTTTTCTGGTGAGGCGAGGCAATGACAGCAAGCTGATAGAGCACAACCAAGAGCCGGCTCCTCGATGAGGACGCTCACGTAGGTGAGTAGACCCGGCCGATGGAAATGGCCGTGTGGTCGGTAGGTTGCATTTTACCAGTTGAACGTTGGGTAGACGACCACTGACTGGATAGCCTTCTGCATTGGCTTCCTTTTATCATTTTCTCTGTGCATGTTTCAATACTCGCCTGAGTAAGGAAAGGTGCTTCTCGAGGCTTGATAGCTTTCGGAGCCTGATGCACAGAATCATTCGTACACCCCATTTCCATGGCGGGAGGCGTAAAGCTGGGGTGAGCTGAAGTTTGTTCTTGTTGGTTTCCGCAGGGAGACAAAATATTTTTGAAAATATCACCCAGTATACGAAAGTATACACTGGCAAGAAGAGTTTCAGTTTAAACCCTGTTTAATGTAACAAGCCCAAATTCTAATTCCTTTCTTCAAAAGTTTAACTACAGAGCATTGGGGCTAATAATTGCTAAAAATGACTCCCTATCAGGAGAAGTTTTTTTGCCTTGCCTTGCATCTTGCCCTGTGTGAAGAGGTAATACAGTTTGTACAGTGTTCAGTTTAGTTCTCAATTTCCTTCATCTAGAATGTGATTTTATTTTTTTTTAAACTCTGAAATGGGATGCTGAGAACTTCATTCAGCACCGTAATCATTCATGGAGCGTTGTTTTATTTAGAAGCTAGGGCTAGCAGGTGGTGAGAAATGATGTATAGCTAATGGGCTGCGTATTGGGGATGAATAACTCTGCAGTTTGAGCTGTTCCAAGCAACTGTTGGATCCTAGACATGTTTGGGTTTAGAGAGGGTGTGAACAATTGTCAGAGATGCAGATCCATTTTTGAGCTGGAGACGTGAACTGTCTGGTATTGTTAGGGGAACCACTGAATGCTTGCTCTGGTAAGGTCATCAATGGAGAAAAAAGTTGGATAAATGAAGTTTCATCTTTTGTTCTGTCAAGAAAACTCACTGAGATAAGTTAACTTTTTTCTTCTTTGTGCAAGTGGTATCAAATTTAAGTATTAGATCTTCACGGGAGGGCTGCTCTCTGACTGTATGTGACTTCACAGTGACAGTCAGATATCACTGCCAGTATCTTCTAGCATAAATAGGTAAAGTAAACTTTATAAAACTATGTGAAATAACACAGAAATAGGGTTTTTCTTAAATTGAGAGCTCTTGTATGGCATTTCCAATGCGCCGAGTGCTGAATGGTTCTTTCATACGTGTCTGTGTCCTTTATTTGCATGCAGATACTCATTCTGCAGATACTAACGCGAAAAATCCTCTAATCTTTAGTTGTATTGCTTGAGAGTGCAATAAGTGTCTGAGGACAAAATCAGTGTGGTGTTATTCACTGCTTATCTTTTCCCTTTTCTTCCCTCTGTTTCAGACTTCTTACCCATCCAGTCAAAGGATAAAGCAGTGTGATGTAGAGAACTCGTCTCACACCTGCAGTTAATTCAGATGAGACTCTCTGAAACACACGGGTTTCTAAAATCTGTGTGTGAATAAACAAATGTCTTCTCAGACACCAGGACTGATTCAAGAATGATTTATGAGTAGCAAGGAGAACTATGTGATAAGTAATTTATTTTCAATCTGACTGGATTTAGCCAGAATTTTGCAAAATTAAGATTTTTATTTGTGCCTTAGCCAACTTGTCCAAGCTGTCAGCAATGAAAAAGTTGCAGAACCTGTGATGATCATAGGTGCTTTTCTCCCAACAGATAATTACAGTTATGACAAAAGTTACATTTATCTCAGATGATTTCTAAACAAACACTGTACATTTCAGAAAGGTTTCTGAGAGGACAACAGAGGCAAAAAAAAAAAAGAGGATGGAGGAGAAGAAAGTGCTGACGTATTTCTGGAGACGTTTTAGAGAATAGGCATGATGAAATGAGCACATAGTTTTTCTGGAGGGATATGTAGGAATCCAGTAAAGAGTTAAATATGATGTTACATCTTAAGAATCAGAAGGTGCCACTGAAGCTGCAGCATTTTTTTGTTAAATCATTTCTTCTTATCACTTCTTTTCTCACCTGTCATTTCTTGACTTCAGTTATCAAAAGCTTCTTTGGCAGTCCAGCTGTGTTCCTTTGTTCCTTTTCAATATGGCACTCTCTTCTCTCTATTCTGTCTAGGGTCCAAAAGCTTCCTTAGTTTTGAGTGTTTAAAAGCTTAAAATGGTGGGAGTGCTCTCTATTCACGGAAACTATTTCACCTGTTTGGCAGTGTGGGATGGTAGGGCAAATATATCTTAGGAAATGTGAAGACAAACTGAGTGCTCAGAGACTAAAATAAAGCAAATTTTTTTATGTGCTTAAGTAGTAATTTTGATAAGCTTTACCAGTACTTATCCAAGATTTGTTTGTTACCTGTCTTACAGCCACATGTTATCCAAAATGCAAAAATGGTGGGGAGTGCCTCAGACCTGGAAAATGCAGATGCCCACCTGGCTATGGGGGTAGATACTGTCATAAAGGTGAGTAAAACCCAAACAAGAGGTAGTTTGGAAAGACAAGAAGTTTGAAAACATACAAAATTAATTTGTGACTCCTCAAGTCCAGGATCTAATGCACTTTGAAATAATGACCTTAATTCCTTAGATCTCTGACCTTACTGTCAGAAAATGCACGGCCTAGAGGATCTGCGTGGTTGCAGGAGAAGGCGGTGGAGTATATGTACTGAAATGTGTTGGGAGAATCTGAGAGAATTTTGTCCCTTGGAAAATACCTTTTTTATGTGTTATGTAAATATTCTGTTTAGCTCTATAACAGACTCTTTCTAAATAGTTCAGTGAGCTGACTTGTATAGACACATGTTTCTACATAGGTGGTTGAGACTTTTGTGTGGTACCTGCAAGATGTAATATGCAGGGCAAGTCACTAAAGATATGCATGGCAATGTATTGTTGATAGGTAATGGGAGATGACAGAAATGAGGAGCAGCAAAGACCAATTTTTATGGTTTTATGAAGCCTATTGAATATATGCATGGATTGGAAAAGGCAATCCAAAAAAACATTGTTAGGAACTTATTAGACTACTTCTGATAACTTGACTTCTGGGATAAAAGGGGAAGCAAATTTGAAATAGTTTGAGGGGAAAATGATATTCCCAGAGAAGGAAGGAAAAGAAAGCGTTGTTTTCCTTTCAGAGGAGAAGCCGGAAACTGGCACTTAAAAAGTTCTAGAAGTTCTTTCTGAACAGATGCTGATAAATTAGTTGGGCAGTCATCACGGTGCTGAGAACTTAATAAGCATTCTGTCTGCTAGCAGCTAGCAACACCTCACAGGATTCTCAATTTATGCTTGATGTTTATTCTGTGGGCATTTTCTTTATTTCCTTCAAATGTGAAAGAGATACAGGAGTTTACTTGGAGCATAACCTCATTGGTTGGGGAAGGCCCTTGGCTAGCTTCTGCAGCTCTCTGGAGTCTTCTTGTTGTTGGGGTGGGGTTTTTTTTGTTTTATTTTTTAATAAAGCCGTATTTGGTATTTTATGAAGAAAGCATGGTCCTAGTGTACCTAACACAGCAACATATGTCTAAGTTTGCAGAAGTTTAAACTGTAGCTCTGGTATGTTAACTAGACTGAATGGTAATTCAACTGCCAGTGATAATAATTTGATACCAAAATTGTTAACATTGTAGAGGAATAAGAAAGGAATAAAAAAGATGAGGAAGTGTCTTCTAATGAAGATCTATATAACACAGTGCTGCTATCTAATGTGTTGGGAAATAACTATTCATTTTAAGTAGACATAACAGTCTTGACAGCAATGAGGTAAACTGGAGCATGGTCAGCATCATTTTCCAGCAAAAGGATTTTTTTTTTAATTTCTTAAAAGCCAACTGAAAGTGTAGGTTTGTGGGGTCTGTACAGAAGGGGGAACTTGACCTTCTCAGAAGAGCCTAAATTAGAAGCAAGGTGAGAGGTACTGCTTAAATAGGAAAAGCAGAGTGAGGGTTCAGTTTATGCTAATACTACAAGTCTAGAATTGGATTTGTATCTGGCTAAAAGTCCTACTTGTATTCATTATCATGTTATCCCTGTAAGGCAAGGGACATGCTTGTGTTCACCTTTAAGGGGCAGTACTGTGGCATATGGAGCTTGGATATACAAAACTGCATTGCAGCGTAATGTGCTGTTACAGAATCACACAGAATCACAGAATGGTTGAGGTTGAAAGGGATCTCTGGAGGTCATCTTGTCCAACTCCCCTGCTCAAGCAGGGACACCTAGAGCCAGTTGCGAAGGTCCATGTCCAGATAGCTTTTGAGTGTCTCCAAGGATGGAGACTTCACAAATTCCCTGGGCAACCTTGTGCCAGTGCTTGGTCACCCTCACAGCGAAGACCTGCTGACTATTCCTGATGATTCTCTTGTCCTTAATGTGCCTAGAAATGGTTTCCGGGATCAACTGTTCCATTACCTTACCAGGGACTGAGGTGAGGCTGACCAGCCTATAGTTCCCTGGGTTCTCCTTGCACTTCTTGGAAGATTGGATTGACATTTGCTTTCCTCCAGTCTTCGCGCACTTCTGCCACTCACCACAGTCGATCAAATACAATCAATATTAAATACATTAACTTATGCTGTGTGACAAAGAAATAAGCAAACAAGCTTTGATGAGCTTTTCTAGCTGTGCTGGAGTTGACTTGCACGTCCTTGCATGTTCAGCATTTGCGCCAAAAATCTGTTAGCTGAACTCATGCCCAACACTTGTGGTAGAACAGAGATTTGGACTTTTTTGTACCAAGTATCAAGCAGACATCCCAACTGTCCATCCTTATAATGAGGGATAGTTGTTTCTCTTCAAATCAGTGAAGGTGTTGTATACATTTACATTCATGCTTGTGAAAGGATGCGCTTGATTGTACAGAACAGTACTTATGCCATATTTCAAAGGCGGTGCACACCACAGTTGATACCAATCATATGTCTTGGCATAAATAATGCTTCATTAATGAGGCCTTCAGGGCTTTGACACGTAGAACAGTTCTGGAATGAGGAGGCTGACTTGGTGTTTGGGAAGGCACCACTCTACTATAGTCATTTGCGAAAGTAATATCCCGTTTTCTTCTTCCACCTGTTATGTGTAGGTCATATCAGGTATGGAAATATGTGAATCCTTGACCACATGTTACTGACTTATCAGCTGTGATTTGGCAAGACTGATAAGAATGTGCCTGTTAGTAGTTACTGTGGTGTAGCTGCTGAGCAGTGGTGTAGGTGAGGAACAGCTGGTTCACAGCTGGGGAGGGGAGGAGCTGTGCCATAGCGATAATCATGTTTGTTTGTTGGTACTCTCAGGCTAAATGCTCAACAAGCTTTTAAGCACGTGCTTAATTTTAACTGCATTTTGAGTTGGCATTTGCAGACGTCGTTGTGTCATACACACTCGCTCCTTATGGAACTGTGCCTTACTCTGAATAGTTGAAATTTTAGTCTTTGCAGATGTGATAAAACAAGCAGTTGATGATAGACCAGCTGTTTAAAGATAATTGGTTGAAGTCCTATGCTTCTTTTGAAATGCACTGTGTATGCTGTTCTTCTGCAGTAAGCTGTGAAGGAGGCTGTCAAAATGGGGGCGAATGCATCTCTGTCAATGGAGTTGTGAAGTGCCTTTGTGCTTCTGGCTGGACAGGATCAAGATGCCAAGAAGGTGGGTATCTACATTCGTGTGCTTTTTTTGTACCACAGCTGACTTAAATGCTAAAAGTGTCTAAGGCCTGTAAACAAGTCCTGATGGCAGCCTGATGAGAGGGCACTGGAAATAAACATAATTTACGAGATTCATCACTGGAGTAGTCTTGGTTGTTTATCACTGCATTCTTGAGAACAGAATTCTTACTCATTTAGTTTGTACAAAAAGCAGTACACAACCCACAAGCCAAATTAAACCCTGCCTTTCTCCTAGGAGAAAAGTTTGAAGGAACTGTTCTCTCAGTTAAGATGCCTGTATTACTTTGCTATTAAATAAGGATAATAAGGTGGCATTATCATGGCATGGGTCATTCACTGTACCTTGTGTATTTACATAATGAAAATATTTATATTGATTAAAAATATAACTGCAGTAACAAAAACATTTTAAAAGGATTAAGAGGCTAATTATGGAAATGTCATTGCATTACTATTGAAATGAAGGACCTGCATTATTGCTACATATTCAGATAAAACACTGCCAATTTTGCATTAAAGTGTACATCTATTAACATTTAAATCAAAATTCTTAACACAGTACTATGTATTTTTTTCTATTTCCATGGTCCTGGAAATGCCATTAGAGTTATACCAGTTGATTGTCTGGCCTGGAAGAAAATATGTTTTGCCATTTTGATTTGTATCATCCTGAATCCTTCATTCTGTCAGAGTTCTTTTATATCAGTTTTATAAATCCTGCTGACTTACCCATTCTTTTCTTCTAGCAATTTGTCCTCAAGGTTGTCGGAATAATGGAGCTTGTGTGGCTCCTGGGATTTGTAGCTGTCCAGCTGGATGGGTCGGCGGAGCATGTCACTTAGGTAAATGACTTCTGACATTTTTCGTTTATCCTTTTCTGTACTTGTTTGATTTACCAATATAGTGTTTAAATCTTCAGTGCCTAACAAAGCTGCTAGGAGTATCTTAGAATAGTAAACGAGAGCTGCTTCTGCATGCTGGGGATCTTACAAGTATGCATAAGGAATAGTTAGCTTTTTAATTTGGTCAGAAAGACAGACCTTTTCCACCTTAAGTAAATTCGGATTCAGATTTTGACTGTCACCAAATTCATTACTTGGTATGTCTTGTCAGTATTTCTGAAATATTTTCTATAACCTGAGACCCCAGTATAAAAGAAATGAAAATGGCTGTTACAGAAACACTGTCAGTACTGATATGGGTTAGAAGCTTCATTACATTTTATGGACATGGAAAATTGAAACTTGCGTCTCACTTTGATGCTGTCAACAGAATCAACCGCAGGTGGTCTTAAAAGAGTAAGAGGAAGCCGGCTGTAATCAGGACTAGTACTGACTGACGTTCTTGCTGAACAACCACTAGGCATTTTCCCAAATTTTGATTCAGAACAGCAGATGATGATTATGAAGACTTTAACCTACCCTTCTCTGGCAGAGCCTTGTATGCTTATAACAGCACTGCCCTGATGCTAAAGGCAAGAATCCTGAGATTGTCAAAAGGAAAGTTTTTTTATTTGCTCTCTGTGAAACTGAGAGAAAGCTCATTTAAACATCGCTGTTGAATTCAATATCATAGGTGCAAGGTCTCTGTATTAATTCCTCTGCATTTGAAATTTTTGTGGGGCTGTGGGAATCCAAATCAGCTAGTGTTAGTTCTTCTGCAATATATATAGTCAAACAAACATTAATAAATAATACTTTATCATTCCCATTTGACCAGCAAAATGCTTGTCCTTTGTATTCAGCAGTGTATCGAGATAGAGGGTGATATTAAAAGGTAAGTAGGGGAGATGCAAAGAACTTACAAAATGTATAGCTCCATTCCCTGCACCAGGGAATGTAGAATGTAGAAGTGTTTGAGTTCTTAATGTGAAAATAATCACTGTTCCTGAACTAACTAGCTCTGCATCCAGTTTCACTTCTGTTGGTACAGATGCTCATAAGCAAATTACAGCCCCTGGCTTGTTACCTGAACTGATGCGTAGCTAGGGGACAACTGAAGCTGTGCCCGCTCAGTCCTCCGCCCCCAGAAGGGCAGCATGTGAGCATCATGAAGTATGTGGCAACTGTTTCCTCACGGATGTGAATCCAAGAACTGGCTTGAATAAATTTCAGTAGAAATTTTTATTGTTCCCTCACTTCCGTGGAGGCATCCACCTCAAAAATAGCCTGTGCCTTAAAGAACAATAGAAATGATAGTATTTTAAAGGGGGAATGGAGCATAAGTTAGACTAGACGTACTGTGGCTGTTTTCCAGTGAAGGCCACGATGCCATAAATTGAGAGGCATTGCTTTTCAGTTCTTCCATTATGCTTTTATTTATTCTGTCCCAGTGCGATCACCAGGGAACAATTCTGCTAGCACAGGGAGACAAAGAAGAAAAATGATCCTGTGTTGTGCTGAAGTCGTACTATGTATCTGGTGTCTCATTTCAGCTGTATGTAAACTACCTTGTCAACATGGAGGAAAATGCATAGCTCCAAACGTGTGCAGATGTCGACTGCCGTACTCTGGCTTACAGTGTACAAAGAAAAGGAAGGAATGAAGAAAATTCAGGGAAGTTGAGCTGTGTTTTCTTCATGTAACTCTTCGTACAGAGATGAAGTCTGCAGCAGTGGGGGAACCTTAAAAGATAAACGTGGTAACTAATTAATTTCAGATAGCTTTTCGTCTTCAATATATGAAGTAAATGCTTTTCTGTATGAAAGAAAAGTATAGCTGATTGTAACACAGCTGTTGTAAGTATCCAAGTGTGTGTAGTGTATGGCACGTGTTTTCTTCTGTTCTCATTTTCCTTCTCAGCAGAAGTATTATGTCTTGGTTGATAGAGCTGACCTTGAAATAAAATTTACTCTTCAAATAAAGTACTTCAGATCTGTGCTCTTCTTTTTGATTTTTCCCCCCTTTGACTATCATTATGCCATTATATTAATGATGTGTTTTTAAAAAGCACATGAAACAAAATGTCCTTAATTCAGATCATTAGAAGTGGATGTTAGTTCGAGTATAATTTACCTTCAATAAGATTACACAGTTACAAGAGGAAACTTGCAGTGTTTGCATCTTTCTGGAACATCAGCAAAGTGCAAAGCATCTTATTAAAATCCTGGTTATCGCTTTATGTATGGTTCCTGCCCCTCCCCCCCGATCAAATTTGGATCTTGATCAGTTAAGCAGTATTAAAAAAACCAAAACACAGTACTTGTTCAGACAGTTCCACTGTTACTTTCTAAATGCTTCATCCATGGTGATACTTGAAAAGAGTCCTTATCTTGTCTACTTCTACCATCATATTACCTGATCATCTCTCAACTTCCAGTTATTTTTTTCCCCTTATCCCAGTAAGATAGGGAAACGTGTTTATCTCCCTTCTGAAGATGTAGACATTGATGATTCATTCCTATTCAAGAGTGTTTTGTTCCAGGAGCAATATAATGGGAAGCTACAGCCTGGCAGTGAGGAAAAGCTGCATCTGTCAGAGATCACCTGTGCAGAGGATGCTGAGGCTTGTCTTCCGGACATGTTCCAGTTTGGCCTCATTTAGCTTTTGCAGCCTTTTGAAGGGGCTGCAGATTGGACCAAGACTCCTGCACTCATGTTCCATGTCTTTTCTGTGCTGTTTCTTGAAGGCTACAGTTGAGGAAGGTTTTGCCAAAACACACAAGTTGAATCAGTCACTAACTTTCTGAATGATGCCCAAATAACTTTTTTTTTTTTTTTGAGATAGATTGATTTTCATCATCTTCTAGGCAAAACTGGAATTTTTGGTGGGATAATTTTAACTACGCATTAGTGTAATCCATTTGCCTATGCATTATTTTAATACATTTGATGGAATAACGTTGTATCTGTGTATGAACACCCTTACCAGAACATGTAGCTTTCATAGGCGGAGAGATTTGTATGGACATATTTCTCCAGGGATTACAGGCCCCTGAGCATTGACAAGAAGCAAAGGAAATGGGGTCATCTCAGTTACCGACCTTCTCTAAAAGAGAGAACCCAAGCATACCACGCTGTGCCAGGGGAGGTTTAGATTGAGTATTAGGAAAAATCTTTACACTGAAAGGGTTATTAAGCATTGGAACCGGCTGCCCGGGGAAGTGGTTGAGGCACCATCCCTGGAGGTATTTAAAAGATGGGTAGACATAGTGCTTAGAGATACGGTTTAGTGATGGCTTTTGTCAAGAGTTAGGTTGGTGGTTGGACTAGGTGATCTGAAAGGTCCCTGCCGACCTAGGCAATTCTATGATTCTGTGATTCTATGATACAGAGGGCAAATGAAAGACAATGGTATAATTTGCGAGACTCCTCTTTTCTGTTACACGCAGTTGGTGCGTTGTGTAGTTGAGAAGCCTTCCTCTGCCCTTGCTTTGGAGGCTCTTGCATGTGGTTCAGGTGAAACCTGCCACAGACATGTGTTGTGCAGGTTTTGTCGCCAGGGGCAGAGGACAGAATAAGGGGAATCTGTGTTTTTTGTGCTGCTTTTGCTGTGATAGACTGGATGTTTCAGACATGCTGGTGAAAAATGTGGTTTTCATGCATTGAACAAGATTTCATCAACGGTTCTGGAGTAGGCTTTATGATGATGAAATTCTGTCCCAGTTCACTACAATAATCATGCCATAATTTAGAAATTCAGGAGTTAAGTTGAATACCTTAGCTGACATAGTGGTTGCAGGGATGTGAGTGGAAAAAAATTAATTGCCTCAGACCCAAGATTTCAGAGTAGATGAGCAGAAGTATGTAAATGCAAAGAGGCACAATATCTCAGTATTGTTCCTGAAAAGAGTGGCTTTTGCTAATAAAGCCAAAAGTGACAATAATGGTGATTAGAAGCCAAAAGAGGTATTAGCATCATTAGGAGCATGAGACCGGGAGCAGTCAGTGAGTGAGACCTGTAATTGGTGTTTCTGAGCAGGCCAGGACAAATGCTGATTTAAAAAGTTCCCTGTTTAGAAATGATTGAAGTAAGCAGTAATTTGACGGCACTGCGTGAAATACTGCTTGAATGTAGCACCATCTACTGGCTGCGGGGTTTTTTCGGTTGGGTTTTTTGGTTTTGTTCTTGTTTTTAAGAAAAATCATTTAAATCTCTGCAATATTTTAAGTGAGTTTAAAAGCGAATTTTCTAGCAGTTGTTTTAAAGGAGAACAATCTCAGAATGTATTACTAATGACAGTCCAGGTCCCCAAATTATTATTTCCACAGTTCCACATATATTTATTAAAAGAGCTGCCATTATTTCTTGTC
>VYZM01012531.1:81591-126204 GCA_013398915.1 Dromas ardeola
TTTTTTTTTGTTTCCCACTCACTGGAGGATTGAACATATTAGTTACGGCATGTAATTTTTGGAGCTAGATGTATCCTCCTGTGAAAAGCTAGTTATGCATGCAGCTCAAAGGTTAGGAAAAATGATACAGAACAGGTTGCCTCCCTTATTTATTAGAGCTAACTGTAACAGCTTACACAGCTGCGCTGATTTTCCACTAAAAACAACTGGAAAAATTGTAGGGGTAGTGCATTGGTTGCGGTTTTGATATTCTGTTTTTTTAGAACGTGCGTGAAAAAGTGGCGAGTGTTTCTTCTTTTTAATTTACTTACATGCACATTTTACCGTTTATATTTTCTGTGCTGTAAGCGGTTGTAGCAAGAATGGAGTTACTTGGTTTATCAATAAAATATCCTTAATAGGCTAAACTGAGCTGTGGGTGGAAGTGAGTAAAATGACCCAACATTGCCATGCGGTACTTTTATACAAGAGAAAAAGCATAAATATCTTTAGTGTTTAGTAACACTTTCTAAGCTCTGTGTTTGGTTTTGTACATGTACCCAGGTGTTATGTTTTATTGAGAATTTAAACTTTGGCTTTCCCCATTTGTGCAAGTAATGGAGTGGATATAGCCAGTTTGTCGAGTAGCTTAAGCTTTTATACTCATTTACTTTAGGGTTTGCGCTGATTCTTCTTCACAGGTTTACTTTTGGTAGATGGAAATGTTAACTCACTTTTTATTCTCAGCTATGATTAGATATAATTAACTTTTGTAAAAAGAAAGAGCCCTTCACATGGGGCCCACTTTTTTGTTGTTTTTTTTGTTGTTGTTTTTTTTTTTTTAAATCACAGCCAACACAGATACAAATGTAGGAAACTCAGTCCTTGCCAAGATCTGTGGTATCTTCTGTGATATGAGAATATCAGAAAATACTCATTATACAGCATTTTAAAGAGCTTTTCAAGATTATGGGCAGAAGTCAATCTGCACTTGGGAGAATTTCTGCTGGCCTGCAGAGCAATTGTAGTGCGACCAGATAACAAATGGATGATGTACACAGGTACCTTCCAGCACTGTTTAGTATTTAAATAAATCATGCAAGAAAATTCAGCGAAGATACCTGTATTCTCTATAATGTGCTAAGAATCACTGTAAGATCTTCAGTTTGGCACAAGTTGTCCTTGATTCCATCAGACTGGAAGCGTGGCAGCTCCTGCGGTATGCAACCCTTCTCCCTCTTCCGAATCGCCAAAGTCTTTTGGGCCTAATTTCAGATTACATGATGCGATTTTAGAACACCTTTGTTAACCTGGGTACACAAGCCCTCTATAGGCTTCTGCCTCTTGTTAAACTGAGCAGTTTTACTCAATTGTTGCAATGTGCTTTCTAATTACAGTGAATTCTGTTTCATGGGTATGATGGACGATGTGGCAGCAAAACAGTTGCAACTGATCACAATTACTGGGCAGTTTTGAAGTAGCTGGCTGTCTTTATGCATGTACTAGTAATTTTTCTGCTTCATGTGCTTGCTGGAAAATAGCACAGCTTAGCGCTGAGCTTTTTTAACTACTATAGCAAAATTCTGGAAATGCTTTGGTTTGCACAGCTTGCATTTGGAAATGTAAAAGAAATCATTTCTGTCTTTAGAAACACTAAAAATAAACGGGGAAATACTAAAAGTTATGATTAAAAAAAACCCCTTTATTGAGCCTGAAATCTTAGAAAGGCATCTATATATTGATTCAGTTTTGTGAATGGAAGGTTGCACAAGCTCATTAACCAAAGTACTATTATCAGTGTTGCGGGCAGATGTTATCTCTCTCTTTAGCACACCACCTCTTAACTGACATGTGGAATGGCGGTTATTACAATATGAGATTACACATTATTGGTGTGTTTGCATTTTAAAAACGTTTTCAGAACCCTGCATATACAAAGCATCATCCTGAGGCATCAGCTCCAACAGCTGGTCAGGTTTTGTTGTTAGAGATCTTTGTGAGATGTGAGAAAGGAACCAGTTCAAGTGGAGCAGGTTTTAACTAATACATCAGCTCCCAGCAGATCAGGCTATCAGCCACTTGGATGCTCGATTAAAAGAAACTATGGAAACACTGAAACTTAAAATGCAAGTGGGAAATCGAAAACCTTTTTTTAAATACACCAGCCAGACACCTGGGAAACCCATCAGGTATCATTCTGGAATGACGCTGTGAACTCAGAATGCCAGCTTACTTTGCAAAATGACTGAAGAGGACTATCAAAAGGTCAGGAGAAATCTAGGCACAGAGCTGCTAACAGCTATGATTTGGCAATCAGCATCCCACAGTGGCAGTAAATGGCAAAATGAGCTCCATTTTCTTGCCGTTCAGAATTAGTGTATGTAAATTGAATATTGCTCAGGAGAACAGGAAGTCATGATGTTTATTTTTGTTTTTAAAAAACCAAACAAAACAGTAAACTTAAATGGCTTACCTAAAGGGACATTTGTATCTATTACCAGAGCTCAGTTAGTTGCGGCAGTGATCGAAATGTCTTTAACAGCTCTAGGGGAAGAAAATGGTGGTCCTCTGTAGGAAACGTCAGAAAACCTGGGATTTTATTTGTTCAAAAACTGTTTGGCAGCTGGGAGGTGCTAACAGTGCATTGGAGCAATAGGTAATGGAAAAAACTCCTCTATGAATTTTTTACAAATACTTTCTGATTTGATCATAGAATGCTTTAGGTTGGAAGGGAGCTTAAACATCATCTAGTTCCAACCGTAGATGGATAGCATGATGTACAGCAAATTCCTCCTCTTATTAGTTCCTATTTTAAGATTCAGCATGGCTAAAAAGATTGTCAGATTTCTCCAAGAGACTCAGGGACAAAATTTCCTCCTATTACTGAATGCCATCTCAAAACAGGGGCATAAAAGAGTCTTGCCGACACAGAAATCGTTCAGTAGCTGGGTTCTCAGCTGCATGAGTGTAAGTAATGGAGAAGTCAAAACAGAAGAGTCGGTATCTGGCTCCTGGTTACAAAGGCTGGTACAGATAAACCAGAATTGTTCTGCGTCTGGTTGACTGTTAGGAAGACACGTGGCCTTGCCCCTGTGGTTAGTAGCCAAGCCTTGGTTTAGGTTCCCCCTCCTTCCTCACTACTAGCTAGTCATGATAACAGACTGACGCAAATACAAGACAAAGAAGAAAAAAAATAATTCTGCTTTTTCTTCTGCACACAGCCCAATAATATGTATGTAAACAATGTTTAAAAAGAGCAGGTACCATTCACAAGTGATGAAGCGCTGCCTTCTTTCCTAGAGACACTTAGCAGCTATTACAGTCTTGTTCCCAAAAAGGAATCTCGTAGTCCTGTTGACTCCATCAATAAACTGCAGAATTTTGGGTGTGCATCATTCGTGAGCCCAGTGCAGAATCAGAGACTGTGGGGTTTGTGCATGAGGTAGCAAAAAATTATAGAAATATACATAATGACTACAAGGTTCTTGTATTGATGCTCAGCAAACTTCATGACTGTAATACAAATATTTTAAAATAACGCTTCTGCATATTCCTTTCATTTAAATAAACTCTGCAATGGCCTTCAACTTTCTTGCTACTTTCAAGTCTCATACATCCATGCAGGATTGCAATTTAATTGATATGCTTCTTGTCTTCAACCACGATGCCTTTGTACCTTGGAGAAAAAAAAATGTAAAAAGAGACTTTAATGACGCAGCCCTTTTTGTGGTAAAGTTTAAGAAACGATTTTAATGAATCTCTGCTTTCCTGATACGCAGAAACACAACATTAAGTTAAATTTGTGGCTATAGCTTGTTTATTTCTTTAAGAAAATGTGCCATTTTGGTCAGTGTATTACACAGCACTGTCTGACTCATCAGCAATGTATTTTCTAGATTAAAAATACACTAATGCTTTGCAGGATATACTTATGTAAACATTTAAATCAAAATTATTTCTTTTTTTTTAGATCACATTTTGGAAATCCATATTGCAAATGTTATAGTCTTTATTTTTATAGGATGTGTAGTTTTATATTGTGTAAAAGCATTTATTAATTGTTTCAATTTCTTAAACACATATGCCCCATCTGTAGCAAGTTCTCTGCTGCCTGACCACAAATGGTATTGGCGTTGTATATTGGACTTGATAAAGTAGCAAAAAAGATCTGAACTCTTGAGTAGTTTCAACTGGGAGAAACTGAGGCTGGATGGAAGTTAAACCATTGCTGTCTTCCCTGTTTTTTACCCATTTCTCACTAAGAATGCCTGCAAGTCTAGCAGTCACATTACAGGTTTTATATTAAAAGACATAATGTAGCAAAGTACTAAAAACAAAGGAAAGATGGGAAGAATAGAATATGCTGTTTTGGCTGCAGCAGGAGACCAAAGAACTAAATGGTTTTTAAAAGAAAACACAGCACAGGTGTGAACAGTGGCATGAAATTAAAAATGAATATAGAGGATTAATGTAAATTTTAGCACCAGCAGGCAGCGCTAAAATCAGCTAGGCGATGTCCCAGCTCCACCAAAGGAATTCTACTGGCACCAGAAAAGCCTCTAAATATGTTGAAGAGAAAAGAAGAGAAACACCACAGATGATGCAAGGATACTTTCTACTTCGGACATCCCAAAAAAAGGTTAGTTGTAATGAAATCTTTAATTAAATTACTTCAGTGACTGACTGTCAGTGCTCGAGCAAACGAATACAGCAGAAGATTACGTGACAAAACAGAGAAATGTTCATCACTCACTATAATGCAAAAAGTAAAGCCATTCCCAAAAGTTACGCTTAGGGATAAGGAACAGGGATGAACTGAGTGACAGTTAGTTGAAAAAGATCAGGGCTTGAGTCGATGCAAGCTCAGAAAGTCAGCAGTGGGATACTCTTCCCCAAACTGGGGCCAGATGCTGGAAAAGAGAATAGTGGTTGTTGTGAAGAGGATAGTTATCAATTCCTGCTGCAGCCACTTAGGGAACGACAAGAGGTAATTAGCTTAATTTGAAACAAAGGAAATTTACTTTAGTTGTTGAGAACAATTCTGTATTAGAGCTTATAAACTGCTTGAGTAGTTCTTAGGGATTTTATGAATTTTCCCTCACTGGAGACTGAAAGGAAGAAATTAGGCAAACACATTTGATGGGTTTCATGCTGCTTCATCGGACAAGGGTGGACTAGACGATGACTCCCAAATCGCTATGTCTACCTGTACCTGAATTTTCTTCCCACAGAGGACTCCAGTGTAACCAGGACGACAGGAGCATACGTTAGGCAATACGCACTTGCCTCCAAACAGACACTTCTGGTTGCACACAGCTAAAATGAGAGAGATACGTATGTGGCTTTATTCATGAGAACGACTTGGTGAAGGAAAAGTGGCTACTATCTCTATATACTTATTCTGCCTGCTTATAGGAGCTGAGAGCTTGCTAGGTATTTTCACAAGGAAACACCCCTCGGTCTAAGGAGAATTCACAGTCATGTGGAGCCAACAATGTTCTTATGCCTGTCCCACCCCCCTTCATGCTTTGATGCAGATTTATTCCGGGAATACGCTGAGGGCATGAATGAAACTGAGATAGGAACATGGATAAAGTGGTTTTTAATGCATCCTACTGTGTTACAGGGCTGTTAGGGCAGCATACAGTGTTAGAACAAGCCACTGCATACT
This sequence comes from Dromas ardeola, assembly GCA_013398915.1. NCBI lineage: Eukaryota > Metazoa > Chordata > Aves > Charadriiformes > Dromadidae > Dromas > Dromas ardeola. The sequence continues at coordinate 87,242 of VYZM01012531.1, forward strand.
GCCATGGTCCCAGACTACTGTCATATTCTTCTGGAGGGCTTCAGAAGGGGCAGAGGAATCTCTACTGTTTATCCTGCCTTTGACACAGATTTGGGTTAAAATACAACCAAAGTACAGGACTTCTAGGCACTGCGTATTGCTGAAGCATTCTTAACTGTGCTGAAGCAAGAGGTTTCAGGTGATGCCATTCTTACGTGTTTGACACTGGATTCCTTCCCACTGCGGAGGACAATGACACGTACTCGGTCCAATACACTCCCCACCGTTCTTACATTCCTGAAGACAGATTGCTGCACAGACACCATCACAAAGCTTGGTTATAACCCAAGTGATTACTGTTACTTCTTATTTACATTTCAGGATGCCCACGAGAGGTTGAGTGCTTTCCCTACACAAGAGTCACATCATATTCACTGAAAATCCATCTAGGATCATCGGGATATGAAAGAAGAGAGGCAACTAGAAACAAAAAGCCCTACAGCCAAAGCACGCATTGAGATGTTCTGATGTGCCACAGATTGCTACAAAAGCCTGAAATACTGAATTAAGTCGGCACCACTAAATATCTTTGGGGTTTTTTTTCCAAATTTACCTTTCTAAAGCCCGCACCTTCGTGAGAGATCTTTTGTCTCTCATGCAATTTAACATATGGTGAAAAAACTCAGGAACATTTGTTCCAAAGTTATTTTCTATGACCCATTTTTCTGCACATTCATCCCTGCTTATTAAGCCATAATCTAACCCACTATTATTTCTCATTGGTTAATTGACTAGTTGATAATCAAGTCTCACTTCCACGGTGTCCAGGAATATCTCACCCCTGTCAATAGGGGTTATTTTTCAATAAAACTTCCCAATAATTACAGAGAGTCATAGAGAGAAAATTGTTTTTCCTCCATGCCATTAGAGAGCTCATTGGCCATATCAATATCTGAGCCTCGGGTGGGTACTATCACAGACACTAACACTTTCTCTATTGGATTTCTACCACCCATCCTCATGCTGCTTTTCATGCACACCGTGCTTTTATCCGCGCTGCCACGTTTCATTTATGCACCATCAATATCTTCATTATGATACAATGCGACCCACGGCTCTGCTGCCATCACAGTCCTATTCCTACCTTTCCTAAAGGGCTTGTGCCCATTGCATCTTCTATTCCAATCATTTCCCACTATGTTTCCACAGTTTTCCAATCTTTCACTGTACTTCTTTTTCCAGTCTTTCACTGTACTTCTTTTTCTGTTATATCTGCTTTTATGTCCTACAGCACAAATTGAAATTCTTTCACTTTATTGACTCAGCTCTTTGCAGAAATACAGGTGTTTCTTATTTAGACAAGAATTAAGAAAGAAACAAATATTACTTGCTATACAAGAATTCAAGAGATATTTGGGTCTCATGATTTAGCCTAAGAACTGTGTGGTATTAGTTCTCCATCCTCAATTTTGCTGCCAAGTTATAGACCATTATTTTTTCAACGTGTGTATATTCTTGAATTCTTTGGCACTCACTTCATATCACTTGTGTGGACAGAGTTGTCCTTTAGTCATATATTACTTTTAAGGTATGGTTCTCCTGTTAACTACAAGATACTTACGAGTGTTACATCTTTTTCCTCTCCATCCTGAAGGACAAGAGCAAACGTTTGGCCCTACACACCTTCCTCCATTCATGCACCTTGGCTCACAGACACCTTAAAAATCAAAACCACCTGCTGTTTAGTATATTTAACTGATTACAGAACAATTTGTTGGTTACTTTTGGATTGTGAAAGGCTTTTAACATTGGCTTACTTTTTTCACATCTTCTGCCTGTGTACCCATCAGGACAAGTACAGACATTGTTTCTCATGCAATGACCACCATTCTTACAAGGCGGGCTGCAGACAGCTAAAAGACACAAACAGGAGGAAAAGGCTGTAGTCTGCATTTTGTTTGACTTAGCAATATACTTCTAGGAAACAAGAGTGCAACGCTAAAATTCTGATAGCTTATGCAGACATTCAGCACTGTCTCGTAAAAATCATATCAATGTGGATTGGTGTCTACATCAATAGTAAAGACAAAATCAGATGAAAAGGGGTCAAGGTTGGCAACTGTATTTGTACACAAGTGATCAGACTATATAACATACAATGGAACTTGTTGAACATTGTTCAAAAGTTGAGTGGAAGACAAGGCAAATTTTGAGTCTCCGTTCTCCTTGGACATTAATTGAATGAGCCATAAAATCTAAAAAAATAATGTAATCTCTGTTTTGCACCACTTCTCAGGGATGTGACTTGATTGTGCATTTTGTGTCTTAAGATAACAATGTTTTCTCACAGATTTGCTCATAATGGCAGCAAAGAGAGGACGGGGAAAGAAAAAAATTACCATTCTGACACTGGGCACCAAAGAATCCACGTGGACAGAGGCAAACATCTGGCTTAGTACAGGAACCACCATTGAGACACACAGGGTCACACATCGCTGCAGAAACAGGGTCAGGAAGAGTGGAAAGTATGATATCCAAACAAAGTCTATAAAATATGTACTTCTGTTGCAAGGACAGGAATTAAAACAGTTAAGATAACTGCAGGTAGTACCATTCACATAAAATCTTCACCCAAAATTTTAGGATCAGTATTAGAATCATAGAATCATAGAATGTGTTGGGTTGGAAGGGATTGTTAAAGGTCATCTAGTCCAACCCCCTGCAGTAAGCAGGGACATCTCTAACTAGATCAGGTTGCTCAGAGCCTCATCAAGCCTGGCCTTGAATGTCTCCAGGGATGGGGCCTCCACCACCTCTCTGGGCAACCTGTGCCAGTGTCTCACCACCCTCATTGTAGAGAACTTCTAGAGGCTGCTGCCGGCAGCAGAACTAACACGCAGAGACAAGAGGGAGCGCGGGGGCTCTGCGTCAGTCAGCAGCCGCCCATCGCTGCTGTCTGAGCCATGCGGTTCCACATTTCAAACTATGGGAGGTCCTACAGACACTCTCCCAGGAACATGGAAGTTGCAGGAGTGTTACCTGTACTGCATGTAGGTCCGTACCACCCAGGTTTACACTGGCAGATGTCTGGAGTAAGACATTCGCCACCATTTTCACAGTGTCTGTTGCAAACCACTACCATCCAAGAAGTTGGGCAAAAACAGAGAAAAAGGAGGGAAGGAGAGAGAGAGAGAGAGTGAAAGAGAATTACAAATTATGCTTGATTAATTTTTCAATTCTTTCCCAAATATTAACACTGGAAATAACATCCAATTCCACTAGTAGAAGAGGAATTGCTGAACAGCTTAATCGAGTCTCAAAACCATAAAAAACTAGCACCAGACTATAAAGGTAAATAAAATGTATTTCCATGTAATTATCCATGGCCTGGTTATATTCAGTGTTAAAAATGTAGAAAAATTCATATAAATTCTAAAAAAAAATGGGGAAGTTCAATACTAAGAGACAAATCGACCATGTTACATGATGGATTTGATGGACTCCAAGAAAGTTCACTCAAGTGGCCTCCATCACTTCAGCAAGTACAGCTGTGTGCAGAGTGACACGAGACTAACAAGCAAATACATTAAAATATCATGGCTGTGGAAATCGTGAATCGCTTCTTCAGGACAACACCTCATTCTCCTTAGTATTGCTTAACGAAGAGCAGCATTTTTTTTTTTAATTGAATCGAAACTAGAATAAGAAAAACTGAGAATGAAGAGTCCTGGGATTTGAGGAGGAGATGAACAAAGGACTTGCTCAATTCAGGGTCAATAATGCAGTGGCACATTCAGGTGAATGATATATAAACAGCATGTCTAAATTTAGACTCTCTGAATTATAAAAATTACCAGTATGAAATCTACCCAAAATTTGGAGTTGTCAAATTGCAGCATGTAGAATTTGATAAATTTAAAAGACAATTTAAGTGAGACTGACTAATTCCAATTTTTCATCTACAATCACGGCAAATTTTCTGATTTCCATGCCAGCTTAAAAAACAAAGACCTCATAGTGTGGTTCTGAATTCAGTTTCCCAGTTTTTCTGCCTTGACATTCACTGGTACCAACTTCTGAACGTACCCCAGCGTCAAACCAATTTAAGATGATAGAAGTTAAAAAGCTGTAAGGACGTTAGACATCTATGTTTCTTCTGAAGGTAGTATCACATGTGCAACATGCTCAATGTTTCCACAGTCGTGAATCATAAATAATAAACTATTTGCAATTGTTATAGTACATTATGTTTTCAAAGTTACATGCAAATTCTATCTAACTAATGTTCGAAAAGTCCAAGTATGGGAGCCTTCAAAGAGGCACAGGTGTTAAGTCATTTGCTAGCATTGGACAGAGTGCATCAAAAATTTAAACCATAATTTGCTTTCTTGATCCTGAAGAACCGGAGGAATGTTCTGTACTCTTCCCTCATGCTTTTTTGCTTACTTGTATCGCATCTTGGTCCCACAAAACCATATGGGCAGGTGCAGAGATTTCTGGCCAAGCACGTGCCTCCGTTTTGACAGGGTGGTTTACAATGTGCTGCAGATATAGAATTATATTGTTCAAGAAATCACCTCTAAAAAGACGCATGGATTGGTTATGCTTTAGAAAAAGGGAAATGTTAATAATTGACAGTGAGCAAAGAACTGGAAATAAAATAAGGAGATGTATGCAATGCCTTTTGACAAGAATAAGTAACAAAAAGAACTTAATTCCAGCAGAGTACACACGGTCCCAATGGTGGTCGTCACCCTGAAGAAAAGAAAACTGAGACAATTTCCAGACAGGACTTCCCACTCTTCAGGGGTGTTTAGTTTAGAGGCATCTACATCCACTGGTGAACTCCTCTACTTACTGTGAATGCTAAATGTAGGAATATCCAATTACAAGCAACATTTACACTGTATATGAAAAAAGCAGGGTATATACCAACATGTTACTCAATGAGAACATAGAGTTCCGCTAAAGTAAAAGTAAAAGTAAAGAAAAAGTTAAATGACACCTCTTTGCTGTCAGAATGAAGAGTCATAGAAGTTATTTATAGAATCCTTGGGGTATTTGTGGATTCAAAGGCAAAAAATTTTCTACTTACCTTCCTCACAAGCGGAGCCACTGTATCCTGGTAGACATTCACAGACATTGGGCTTAATGCATTTCCCATGGTTTTTGCAATCAGGTTTGCATAGAGCTATGTGAAAAGTCAACAGTGATCTTCAAATCATTAATTTATCGAAATTAGTTACCACAGGCTAAATCAAAATGCCATACTCACCAGCCTGACAGTTATAACCAGCATAACCAGGCTTGCATTTGCAAATATTGGGTGCCACACACTCCATATTTTTGCTACATGTTTGTCTACATCTTGCTGAAAGGCAATGAAGAAAACAAGGAAAGGAATAAGGAAAATGAAAGTGGCATTTCAGCATAACTGTGTCTTGCCTAACATAACAAACAGATCACATCATAGAATTCATTAGGTCCCTGCCCGTAAGTGGGGAGCCTGAGACATATCAGAAAAAGTATTTTTAAGTGCATCCATTCAACTAAAAGCCGGTAGGCTATGCCAATATTAATAATGAAAATGAGAAAATTCAATACTCTATGCATTTCACCAATCACACAGTAACAATGTAATTTCAAGTTATAAAGATGGCACAAGATTCTTTTCTGCAAAGCCTTTAGTGCAGTTATTTGTAATACCTCTGCAAGTGAAGCCATCTCCATAATAACCATAAGGACAACGACCGCACTTGATGCTTCCATCCTGACTTGACTCACAAGGTACTCCAGGAAAACAGGGTAAATCGGTACAGGTTACTGCTTTAGGAATCACTAGTTCACTCAATTCTTCAGGAAGCATTTTGGGTGGGACAGTGACTTCCACAAGGACAAAAGGTAAAGGACCCACTTTTTGCTTGGCTAATAGGTGCTGAACTCTGTGAGCATTTCCACCTTTCAATACTTTGCTCGGCAAAGAAAGCCATTTGCTTATATTTGTTTTGCTGCTGGGAGAAGTCTTCCTGCCGGTCTCAAAATAGCTGTAGGCTTCGACTTGTGCCTTTGTTTTCTTCTCAGTTGATAGAGCCTGGATCCTTGAAGATGCAGTCATCAGAGCATGCACTGAAGAACTCTCTTCCATGTTAGCAAGGCGTCCACTGATGGTGCTGAGAGCATGAGCAGTGTTTCCAGAAACAGCAGGTTGTACAGAAGCACTTCTCTGAGACTTGAGTGACTTCCAAGCAGTGATTGTTTTTACTGTGGAGGCTGGTGGAGTGCTGCTACTGACCATTTCTGTAGAAATAAATCTCTTGGGGGCATCTGTAGAACTGTGGATATAGCTTGAGATACTTAAAAACTTCTCAAAGGATGATTGTTGAAAACCTACAGCACGTTAGAAAGAAAGAGGGGAAAAAAAGTATGGAAATATTATGAGACTTTTTTTTTTTTTTTTCCTTCTGAGGGTGGGGAATGTCTTCTGAACTGAAAAACGTACAGCCCATTCATTCTGTGCTTCAGGAAGCCTCTCCATGTGCTGCATCAGAATATAGGTATACAGTAGAACCTAACTCCTAACTGGCAGAATTGGAGAAGATCAAGTATTCTGGCTCCTTTCCCCACCCTCACCATGGCCTTTTCTTGGTTGGAAGATAAGGAGAAAGTGCCATATATATGAGCTAGAAAGCAGAGATTTTCCCATACCGGGTCAATAAACAGCTTTACTGTCAGAGCAAATTACCAGCTCCGTATACTGCTTCCACCTAGATAACTGAAACGGTGTTTAAAGAAAAGATACTGCTTATGGTTCACCAGTGTGTCTAAGTGCTAGTATTAAGCCTGGAGTCCAGAAGCAGATATTTAATCACAAGTACGTACATTCTGACACTTACTGATGAACCATGGACAGTACTTTAAGTGAATAATCCACCACCTTGTAGCAAAAGTATTACCATGTTTTACTCTCCAGCCTTTTTTATCAACTTCCTTAAAGTTTCTGGATGGGTTTTATTAGTGGGATGTTTCATGTGTTTTATAAACAGTGGAGACTGACTCAGCCTCCTCTTTGGAAGAAATGCAAAAGTTCTTCACGTTCTGCCCAGGAAAAGCTGGTGGACTGATGGGTTGTGGAAAGGAGTGTGGCATTGTAAGCCCAGAATGGCAGAATGCCGTATAGGGGCTTTTAGCATTATGGGGTAGAATGAAACTGGAGGAGCTTATCCAGCCTAACTTAAGCTCTGTCCCTAACCCCATTTAGAACGGTACTAGAAAACGGTCTACAAGAGGTTAAACTTGACTGAGTCTTATTATAGAGTGCTGTCTCCCACTGCTGAAAAGCAAACCATTTTGGAGCCGTTGAAGAATTATCCAGCACTGGCAGCAGAATGAGAGAGTTTTCCTCCTCCCCCACTAACAATTCAGAGATAAAGGGAAAAGACACACAAGAATTTCTTGCAAAGAAAGCCCTGGCAGGCACAGAGCTGGAAATGCCAGCAACAGCATTTATGGAGTTTTGGAATTAAGACGTTCACTTGCCATATTCTTCACCTTTCCTTTGAGTTAAAGTAGGAAAACGGCATTCAACATAATGCCATAAACTTTTGCTTTTCTCATATAACAGAGGTCCCTATCCCCATGTTACCTATTTTATGTCAGTGGTTAGTCACAAAAACAAAAGGCAATGGTTAAGAATGTCATACATCACACTGTCAATAAAATGACTTGACTGACCTAAGGGATTTGTTGATATTGACATTTCTGTCTCATTTTTCAGATCATACTACAAGCCCAGTAATGAATTAAATTGAGTCAAACTGAAAAATTAAAGTGAATAACATAAAACTGACTAGAACCTTTATTTGCCAGCTATATTCTTATCAGTATGTGAATCAGAAATTCCATTTTCTTCATGAAAAAATCACCTTTATTCCCTCCAATTTCTCCTGTGGAATCCTTTCTTTCAACTTTAGTGTCTTCAACGCTTTCTAAAAACAAAAGATATGAAAGCACATTAGTAGTTACTTTTCTTTCAACTGCAAATAAATTACAGAGTTAAAGTTTTAGTACATAAAAATCAAAATTCAGCATGCAGATAAAGAGCAAAAACTGTTTCTTAAAAGTTTTCAACAGAGTATTTTAAAAATACAAGTTATTCAGTAATTGCATCATAAATAAATGTTTGGGCACATTATCTGGCAAGTGCCTTGATTTGGGTAAACAGTTCTATGTTAAGAAATCTAATACAAAAATATTTTGTCAATAATAGCTCATATTATGAAAATAATGCCGAAAAAAAAACCCATTTAATTGTATTCTACTTTGATATATGAATTGTAGTATTGTGTATCTATTTTTTCTAGTCACCTAAAAAGTGTTTTACAGCTATGTGACCCAGTGCAATCTGAGGTTGTCATCAACTGAGATTCTCTCCCAGCCATCAACAGAGAGTCCTGTTTTGCTGACTACTGAAAAAAAGTTGAATTACTGTTAGAAACATGAAGCACAGCCAAAGATATTTTATCTGAATGACAATAAAATAATAACATTCTTCTGAAAACCAAATAATTTTACCATAACATGTTTTCCCATCTCCTTGCAGATTATTTGGGCATGACCCACAAGAGTAAGAACCAAAAGTATTGAAGCAAAGTACTCCAGGGAAGCAAGGACTGGATACACATTCATCTACATCATCTTGGCAATTTTTACCTGCATTGAAATACAGATTATTTTTTTGTAATACTGTGTTACTAGACTTTGACAGTGTGTTTATAAAAAAATACAAGTAGAATGCATGCAGGTGCTGAAATACAAAAAGGGCATCTATCAAGTGCAACAAATTTCAGTACATCTAATAAGTACAGCTGATTAGGTTCACTATTCACATTTTTTCATCTGAAGTATCTTGCTTATTGCAGAATATGGAGCAGATGGGCTGTGGGGACTACATCTTTATCTGTAGGCATAGGAGGAATCACACTGTAACCAAATTCATCACTCCTATGTTTCACCATGTTGCCGAGTGTACCTCTGCAGAGGAAAACAATGGAAATTTGCTCTCATAATACAAACAACCGTTGTATTCATGCAAGAAATATCTTGAAGTACATCATATAACTTCGTCACAAGGCCATAAAATTTCTCCATACTTTAACAGTAAGCTATTTACAGTCAAAAAATGTAAAAAAAAAAATAAAAATTTAGACATAAAATTAGAAATTCCTATTTATCACTAAATGTGATAAATGTGTGGAAATAAAGTAGCAATTTACCTTGAAATTCGGGTGGACATTCACAGTAATAGCTGTTTATTCCATCCACACATCTGCCAATACCACACTGGTTAAGTTTACAGTCATCAGTATTCACTTGACAGAGATCACCTTCAAATCCAGCCACACACACACAAAGATATCTTCCATTTCCAGGTGGGAAATTAATGTTTGTCACACATGAGCCATTATTTAGGCAATCACACGATTTTACACTGACCTACAAGACATGCCCAATAAGACAGTTTTCTTTTTTTAATGAACTAGCAATGAGTTTTGTAATTAAATATCTTAAACATCTGACTAGTAGGTGTCATTTTACTGTAATATTCATTACCTCTATTTCTACCTTAGTCTTTGCATTGCAGTCATCTGTCAAAGAAAATGTTAATTTATGGAGATTCATTGACACAGCTTTCCATAAAAGGAGACCTGAAGGGGAAAGACTGGCACCTTCTGGACCAGAATCCAATGTGAAATGAATAGCAGAGCCCTCTGGATCTGAAGCCAAAAACTGATACACAAAATCTTCTCCGTAAAAAGTCTGTAGCATACCCTGAAAAGTTTCAAGCACTGGAGGCTGGTTGTCTGTAACAAAGGAGATATTTTCCTCTTTTAAGCAAACGTTGCAATATACTTACAAAAATTAAAAGGAGCATAACTTTCCATTAAGGAAGTCACATCAATTATTTCTCTTAAATTCTAATGTCATTTGAATGGCACAGGAAGGACACTAGATATTTTCATTATAACTGTAAAAACATAACCAAAAAATTATTTATACTACACAAGAGCTTGTAAAGATGCAGTGCATCTATACATAGAAAGAACTAAGAATTTATCGAATTTAACCACTGTATTTTTACTACGCAGAGATAGTTTGCAGATGAAAGTACAGGAAGCCATAAAACTCAGAGGTGACTGGTGTTTCCTGTAACAAATGAACAGACATTGTTAAGCCATACTTGGGAATGGGCTGCAGTGACAGTGACTATCTTGGCAAAACTAGCATGAGGTGATGGAATAAGTTATTCACTCATTGTTCCTAGGAAGGATTTCAACCACACAACAACTTATTCACTGATAAGTCTTAGTCTATTTAGATGCCTGCACTGTTGAGTTCAAACCTATTTGGCAGGAATAACTCTATTTCTAGAGACATCAGGTGAAAACAAACAAGCAAAATGCAGCACCAGGACAAGTTCTGTGAAAGAGAGAAGCAGAAGCCCTGGGGAGACTGTAGGTTTTGAAGCTGGGACATAGGAAGGTGATTAAGATTGCTAAGTTTTGGGTTACAGGGAAGTGATCGCTCCAGCCCACTGTGTCAGAAACCATGAAGGGAGACGAAGCTGTGATCAGTATCTCAGCAGTTAAGATTCTGACACCCTGTTCCTGATGTCATCCACTCCAGAGAAGAGGTTGTGCTCCTTGGTTTTGGGGAATTGCCTTTCATTTACATTCTTCTCCCATTTCTGACTTCATCAATATTGAATTCCAGGAATTCAAGAATATGGAAATCCCTTGACTCCCTGACTGTTGGATGAGTTTCATTTCATTCAGGTTTCATTCTTTGGGAATAGGTAAAGCTACACAGGCTCTCAGTACATGTTTGAACTAGGAAAAGATTCATCAAGACACGCACCGGCACCAGCAGTCCCACTCATACAGGACCCTTCCCAAGTCAGGCAGAGTCTTGCCAGCATATCCACCCATGAAAACACTGATGGAACCCTTCTATTTGAGATGTTATGGACTTGGGTTGATGGGTTGGGCTGGTAAAGCCCCAAGAGATGTCCCATTTTGTGAAGGGACCAATACGATTTGTATATCCAAAGCCTAAGATCTGAGACAAAAGAGCTACAACTTCTAGGCTAGAACTTTGTACTATGGAGAAGGAAAATGAAGAATCTAGACTTGGGTCTTCTTTTCATAGCGTGGTTTCTAACCAGACTAAAGTATGACAGCCTTGGATGCACTTTCAAGTATTTGTTTAGGTCATGTATCTATGCCATCCATGTGGATTATGTTCAGATATTAAGTGACTAATAAATATGACATGCCATTTAATTCAGTTTGTGGTCTCATTTGGTATCAGAGTCATTTGTTGGAAAATATCTTTTATTCCTAAATGTTGAAGACAAACATTTGTGGATGTAGATGTGCCAATTATCAAAAGATAATTAAGTTCTATAGGTATGGTCTGGAGAAAAAAATATTATTTTCAGAAATTAGGAGAATTGTCAGATGAAAACCAAGATCAAATTACAATCTAAAGTAGTGGGTACTAAGCTTTAAATGAAATGCTTAACTAGTTACACTTAAAATTTAATTATTTCCATAAATTAGAAAACTTGGTAGATTTTCAACTTCTTGCTATTAATAAAAAACCCAACCTACTTAGAACTTACTTTCAACAACTGACCAAGTTAACTTTGATACGTCAGGTCTGCAGAGTAAGCAAGGGCTGGTTGGGTTTGTGTCACCTTCACCGTAACAGAGTCCATCGATGTTGCATGTTTTCTCCTTTTGAAGAAATGACAATGTGATCCATTAATTTTTTGTTATCAAACAGCAAATCTGCATGAATTTGTAAAGTGTCAAATAAAATCAAATCTGTTCTGCACTTCCACTAAATAACTAAGGTTGTTTTTAAATCCAAACAACTGACAGTATGCTTGGGTTTATTTGGTAGATACATTAAGTGCTTTTGGTTTGATTTTTTTATTTCAGAATTGCCTCATCCCTGCTCCTCTTTCTGTGATTATCATTTCTGTGCTTGGAAAATCCCTGTTATAAACAAGAGCAGGGCACATTCTGCTGATTTTTCTAGACTTTTTTTTGCCTGAAAAGATGTGTATTTTCAGAATAAACATAGAGAGTAATGAAATACATACCTTTAACGTACACAACCCAGATTCTTGTGGTTCACATGTCTGACAGGCTCCATCATATAATATCATTGTTTTAGAGTTGCTATAAATGAATCCATCATTAGAGATCTGCAAGATGTACAGTAAAAATGGATTAACCCATACAGGTATTAATGTATCACCAGTGTGGACTGCTAGCATGAGCTTCAACTCATCGATAAACACCGATATTTAGCTGTTTAAACTCTCATATTAGTCATGAGAAATCTAATCAATCTGGCCAATAAGTCTAGGCAGATATTTGACCAAACATATGTAGGTGTCTACTTTAGGGTAAATTGAATAGCGTGTAGGCTCTATTGACCTTATTGACTCAATCTGTACGAAAGTTCAGATATCCACCTCACACAGGGTTTCGCACATGTAGACTGGGCTCAGCTCAATTGTCACATAAATGCACCTAATGTCATTTGAAATGCTCTAGGGTAACTTCCTGGCCTTTAACTTCCACTCTTGAAGAACTTGTGTCTCTGTAGGTCCTACGTTGTACCTACCAGTCCCCTTGCAGGACAACACTCTCAAATGGCACTCAACATTTAAGCTTAGACAATGAAACTGAGATCCCAAGGTAAGCAAGCTGAGTTCCACCTTTGATACCATTAAAAAAAGGATAATATCTATGTAATATATTTTCATCTTAATAGGAATATCTGTAAGCGAATATTTGAAATTTCTGCGAGTACCTTTATTTGCCACCGGGCGATGGGTTTATCATCAACCAGATCCATGACATCAGACTGCTGGCCATCATTTGGTAACTGGCAGTCGACAGTCCTGGCATTTTGGAAGGCAGCTGGCATAGTTAGAGGTTCTCCGGGAATCCATTGTCTATCACTATACTAAATGTTAAGACAGAAAATTTGTTTTTCAGTGAAATACATTATGAAAATATTTTCATCAGAGGAAAACCCACAGGTATTGCACAGTGTTTGAACGAGTCTAATGTCTCCAGATTAGAATGCAGTGGGAAATATTAAACGCCATTATTTGCACACATAGATTTCTATCTAAACCTGCCACTGTGGAAGAAAAGGCAGAGAAGTCTTTACTGCCACATGGCCCTTTGGCACTGCATTGCCAAGGACAAACAGTTCTTCCAGCTGGAGAGTAATGGCAGGGTTAAGCAGTGGCTGATCCTCTAACAGCACTGATCTGAGGTGTAAGTGCCTCTGTTCCTCTCCATCTCTGCTCCCGTGAGAGGACAAGCTTTAGTTGAAGGAACAGCTGAGGTTTTTGTCAGGCCTCAGGTATCATTCCGGGTGCTGAGGGAGTACTGGCAGTTAGCCATTTAGACCTTGCACAAGCCAGTAGATTACACCATTAACCCTGTAGACTTTTCTTCTAAACTGCAGTGTGGACAAGTCATCCAAGGATTCATCTTGAGAGCTGAGTGTAACAGAATAGGGATGATAATACTATTTGACTGAAGTATTGATGGAGGCAAGTTCAGATATTTTTTTCAAAAACATATTAACCTTTCAAAAAACAATTAAAAGACCCTTAGGTCTACTAGCCTTCCAGCTTGTTAGGTTCACGGAAAAAAATAATTCTGCAGTTCAATACAAGTAAGAAGGAACTAAAACTGTATTTTCATTTTGGGGAGGTTAAACATACTCTCATCCTTTACAAAAATCTTAGTAAATTCTGGATCTGTGTAATGATAGGTTCCATGGCCATGTCCTACCCAAACCTCTATCAAGACACGTGTAGCAGTCCTGCATCTGTCAGGTACTTCAATACAGAATGCTCTGAATCACCTCTTTCAGAATCACGAGACCTACATTCTTCCTAACATGGTAGGGCAGTCCAGGGACAATGGATTTGATTTAACTTTTCAAAAGTGAAATTATAAAAAAAAAAAAAAATCAGTGTGTATTAGCTCTAAATTCTGCCAAAAAGCCTCCTCTACAAAATTTTGATCATTTAAATTTAATCTCAGAATACATGGAGTTCTATACTGTTGCAAGTCCGTTGACATTTGCATAAAGTCATTACTACTCTGGCCCGAAAATTAAGCAAACGAAACTAAACAAAACAAAACAAACCCTAAACACCGTTTCTTTTGTATTTTCAAGGAAAAAATTCTCAGCTTCCTCCTCAACTGCAGATAACAGCAGTAATGTTCATTTTCTAACGTGGTTCTTTCTTGTCAGTGAGAATATCATCAATAAAAGTGATTAAATAGGAAATTTTTGTAGTTGGGAGCCAAATACACCACCGCAAAGGGTGTTATAACAGAAGATCTTGCCATGAGTTAAAACTGAGACATTTCAAACTGTGATAAGTGAACTCCCAATAATTGCTTCACTGTGAGCTTGGTATAAAAGTCTTTTAACCTAATGGAGTGTAAACTTACTCTCGACTTTATCATTTCCAGCCAACTTGCAGATGAGTGGATACATGTTGTGTTTAAGAAAAATCTACAGCCAGCACTGCCTAGTCTGTCAAAATAATTTTAGCATCTGCTGGAACTAGCTAAGGAAAACTTTTTTCTCAAGAACAAAATTTTCCCATTGAGTGGTTCCCCTTTTGCCATCTCCCCCCACCCCCGCCATCATGACATCAATGAAATACAATTTTACTTGGAAGCTTTTTTTATTCTCATGTCTAACAGGACATAAAAACTTGTAATTGCCGATTGTTTATCCCAGGTTAACATTTGTAAACTGCTTGTAAATTTGCCTTGAGCAAATTCTAGGTCTGAGTAACAACAGTCTCTCTATACAGATTCCTTAGTTTACAGTGCAACATTTTTAATCTCCCATTCAAACCTGGGGTATAGAGCTGACATATATCATTAAATAGCCGTCGTATTCTACCCCAGGGAAATGGACAACACATCAAAAATGCCTCTCTCTTTTCATAACAGATTCATTCTGTTTATAAAAGGGCTATTTCAAGCATTAGATTTGAGACAGAAATCTAGTAATGTCTTTAACCTTGCTGTCCTTTTTCAAAGAAGTGGTGCTTCAATTCCTCTCCATAAGCACTTAGAAAACCGAACAACTATGTACTGGTTGTTACTAATAGGGCTGCCCTTGCCCTTTTCTGATGGATAGCTGCCATATGCTGCTATCTCCCTCTCAGCCGCTGAACATTCCCATTATGTTTTGTATTTCTCTTATCATGGAGGAAATGGCAATCTTGCAGAGACTTGAGTGTCTGCTACAAAGTGCTGAGTGCCTTTGCTTTTAGCTTCTACTAAAGCGTTGGGTTGTACCCACATCAGTGAATAATATGTTAGACATTTTTTCCCTCGTTCTCCAAGAAGTTTAAAATGTAGTTGTTACTATTCAGGGAGACCTACCTGTAATTTGATAATTTCACATTTCAGATTCAATGACTCCCTGAAACCATGTCCAAAAGCTCTCACTGATGTGCAGTCATATTGTCGAATATCGCACAGCCCAGCATTCTCCAACTCTGTAATTTCTGGAGCCTGGTCTTCAAAGTAGAGATTAGACAATGAATGTCTGTATATTAACTCACTCATGTGCATTTACATCAAGCAATATATATATTTCTCTATCCAACTAAAAAAACTTTGTAAACAGCAAAATCTGGACCCAGCCGAAGACAGGCAGAAACATTTTATATTGTTAAAATGAATTTTAACTTTAAAAACTCCGCTTTTGTCTTCTCTTGAAACCTGAATATTATGAACCAGAGAAAATATTCCTCTGATAACAAACACTTGTGAATATGGGTTTTGCTTTCCCATCTATGGTTCTTTACATCACACTTGCAGAGTAAAATCTAAATGAAACTCAGGCCCTAGTAATAGGAATTGGAGAGGTTACAGTTATGCTGTAATTTATAATGGGAATTTTTTGTTTAAAGACTAAAAAAATCTCAGGTGAAAGTTATTTCAGGAAACGAACTGTCAAAAATTACAACACTTAAAAATAGTTTTTATGAAGAAAAACCAGTTTATTTGACTTCAAGAGGAATAAAATATTTCTTTTTATTCTCTTACCTCTTTCTCTATTTGCTTTAAATGGGTTGCTAAAACAAAAACATCATTTCAAAACAAACAGGTTTTGTTTTGAAAGGGTTTTGACTTTTGTAGTACTTTTCATATTTTTCGAGTGTACCTGCTTAACTGAATTTTTTGTGAATGTCTGATTTACTGGAAAAAAAAAAACAACCAAAACCAAAACCAAACCCTGCCCAGCTCTATTTGCTGTACCTCTTTTTATTTCACCACCAATTCTGTTCCCACCACATCCAACACTTAGCTTACAGAGACATAACATCACCAAAGAGAAAAACATCCCACTTACAGTTAATAAACAGGATCACATAGACTATAAAAAATTAGGGAATGGATGGATGTGGCGGATCTTCCCTGAAGAATACAGCGTGTGGAAACATTGCTAATCTCTTGGGGCAATACTCTGGATTGCAAACTCACTGAGTGGTAAATTTTTTAAATCTGACATACCAGAAAGTAAGCCCATATTTTGCCCGTCGGAACCAGCAAGGCTGCACAGAAAACAATTATGGCTGTATTAAACTGGAACTAAATTGCTGGATAATGAACAAGGCTGCCATAGGGAACCCTTGTCAGCATTCAAAAAAAAGCAGGACAGAAAGGGAGCAAAATAAATGTATGTTGCACAAACACTGACAATGTTATTTAAGTAAATCTCTTTTTTTTTTCTCTCACTTACCAGACAGGATGCTGCAGTCATATGAACTGTAGCCTTGAAAACATGCACAGCCCCATTCTGCACATTCCCCATTACCGCTGCAGAGACTGGGACACTTTAATGCAGTAAGGAGGCTCTCAACCGACCCTTCAAGTTCCTGTCGGTTGTAATTTATTTCTTCTAAAAGTCTTTTCTCACATTCATTCTCTAGAAGAGCTAAGGAAGCTTCTGCCCAACTGAGGTCATCTTTCAGCAGCAAATCTTTAACACACATGTTGATCGCATCCTCTATTCGCCGGCCAAGAAGGCCACCACAAGATCTTCCTATACTGGAATTAGCTATTGCCTGCTGGCACAGTAATAAAGCGCTAGACTCGGTGAGGCCAGAAGGTGTGGGCCAAGAAGGAAGAAACTTTTGGTCTGTGTCAGTGGCATGGTCCTCTGGGAAAAAATAACTGTATCCCTCTAAGTCTGTTTGGCTGAGACTCTGGAATAGAAATACCGGATGGTATTCATAATAATTTTGGCGCTTCCCCCTACTTGTAACAGATTGACTTTTGTGAAGATGACTACTGGAACGGTGAGAATTTCTTCTAATGCCTGATCTTGAAGTTCCTTCTCTTTTTACACCAGTATTTCCCACTGAGGTTGCAGAGACACGTGAGTTTGCTAGTGATGTTTTGTGAAGTTTGGTTTGATTATCCTTGCTCTGCAGAAGCGTAGGTGAATCCATTTCATGTGCAGACGAACGTTTCTTTAAGCCTCTCACAAGATCAACAGGACTGAGATACTCAGCAGTGACATCCAGTCCCGGTATCAAAGAAAGAAATCTACCATTTTCACTTTCCTTACAAGACAGAGGAAGTTCTGACTGAGAAACCGTCTCTAGTTTATTCACTGATCGATATAATCCAGCATCGTGAAGTGCACAGTCACAGAAGACTATTTTTCTAGAAGATGTTAAAGAAGCAGGCGTCTTGTCAAACAAGCTATCTCCGGGTGAAATTCTAGAGAAGAAAGAAAAAGATGAAACTGTATCTGAACTATTTTCATTGTTTTAGTAAAGCATTAATGTTTGTTTTGCTTTTCATTGTTTAATACCTCTACAGCACAGATCGCAGAATCTGCAGCATACAGCTATATTTCAAGATCAGTTAAATCACAAAACCACGGGAGTAACTTATAGAAGACTTGAGAAGAGAGGATATTTTCTGTACACCTTGATACTTTGTTCAAAACCTACTCAAACTAATCTTACATCATACTACTTAAATGCTAATTTGGTACTTCGGTTTCAATTTTTGCTGAAGTTAATTATGCAATGTAATAATGGCATTCTATCATTAAATTAAAAACTTAGGAAGATTTATTATTATTAATATTTTGACAAGTTTTTAAGAGTGTGAAGGAAAGGTTGAATCAAAACTGCTGACATTTGATTGAAACAGAAGTATTTTGTTACCTCCATTCCTTAATAAAAGAAAAAGGAACATTAGCATGGTTTGGGATTTCCACCCCACTTGCGGTGTGATAGTCATTCTCTGCACTTCCGTCAAAGGTGCCGCAGAGTCCCATTGTACGTCTGTAATCTGAACTGGGTGCCCTAAGTGTTATGCTCATTCCCCATTCGCTCACATCAGCACGAACGAAAGCTCCAGAAGAAAACAAAACCTAAAAGAGATTGATGATATCATCATGAGAAATATGATTTTTATTTTACCTAATAAAACCAGGTATGTTTGTTGGCAAGGAACAATTGGAAAAGGCCAGGCATACAAAGACATCCCATTAAATTCTTGCTCTAACTATTCTGGATCAGACAAATTTCATTACTTCTTCTTCTTCTTGTGAAGCCCTGTAAATAAGAACCCTATACATCTCAACCTTAGCAGGCAGCTAGATGGTGCACTATAGGTCCATAAGATTCATCCATCATTAGCAGGTATATTGTGAAAGGTCAGTGACTGCAAAACCACGGAGAATCAAAGATCAGCTGGGCTACTCACTCCTCACATGCCAGCATATGCCAGAAAGGGACGATTCTGGTAATATGAATAGACTCTTTGTCAGCACCTTTCTCAACTTTCTTTTTGACAGCTACATGATTCCCTGTGTTAGAGTCCATTTCTACCTGCAAAGCTGATCCTAAATGTTCTAGATAGCTCAGAATAGTCTCAAATATTCACTATTTAATTTTAGGCAACTTTACAATCTCTTGAAAGAAATACTAGAATTCTCAAGAATCCATGGCAAGTTTAAATGCTGTTTTTGCAATTAACTTGCTGTACAAATCTGAGCAAGTCACTTTAATTTTTCTGGTTCCTCAGTATCCTTTTAATTTCTCTATTGCCTAACATTATCTTAATATTTTATATCTGTGGTCTTCAGATGAAATGCTTCAGATAGAAGTTAAATATTTAAAATAGTCTTATACAAATAGCCAAACCCAAAGTGAAAAGGCATATCTGTTTTTATTGCTTGCATTCCAGACAGAGTGATTAAAGAGCAGTTGAGGGCTTCATTTTTCCGTTCTGCTTCATTTGAAGTTCAGTGGAGTCCTACAGCAATTCTATCCACACAAGAAAGGCTACAGGAAATTATAAAAGCAAACGTGAATGTTTTATCTGAGGGCCACAGACTCTAGAGAAACCATCTACACATCTAATTCTGTGGATGTCATTTGGCACACTTAATTGTCTGCATGCACAGCCTCCCTGTATGACACTGGCATGAGCGAAACAGAACACACAGGGATCTCATGCTGGAACATCAGGGCTGCTAAATACGTGCATATTGAATCTGAAAACTGCACCTTCCCCACAAGGGTTGTATACTGTAATTGACAACATGGTTCCGGAAAGGTATGCATGGTGACACATCTTTGTTTTTGAGGAAAAAATCCTTCACTTACAAGCAAAACACTGGCTAATTGACTACGATTGTAAATAAACATTATGCTATTTCTGAATTGCAGAAAATAAAACATATTTTAGTTCTGAAGTCGGTGTGAACTGGTAAAAATAATTGCTGAGACAACCATTACATCTGCAAGCAATTATTTACTACTTACCGTTACTTTTCTTCCTAGGTAGGATTCAGTAATTTTGACATTGCTTCCTGTTGTGTCTCTATTTATTACAGATAAGTGTGGCTGTGAGTCATGTAGCTGACCGCTGCACATGTCAAATGCAATTATATCACTTCCTTCTTTGGCAACAAAGCCACAGTTACAGGATGCCGAGTAGTGAAGGCTTCCACAGTCCCACTGGCGAACATGAACTTCAAAATCTCGAGACGTACTCTTATAGAGAACAAATGTTCCTGTTTTAAAATTGTCATAGACCCTGGAAGCAAAAGAACAGCGTGTGATATCACTTTGGTTATAAAATAACTGTATTGCCACATGTCAGAAACTTTATCTTAAAACACGTTTGTAATCGGAGAACTTGGATACTGCAACTCATTTTCCTGCATCAGAAAAACCAAACACACAAATTTGTTCTGAACAAACACCATCATATCTTCCTCTGTGCAGCTCTAAATAAAAAAAAAAAAATTAAACCTGTTTTACAGCAGAAAAATAAGGAATAAAAGAAGGATCATGCGTGAGGTATAGGTAGGCAATGTTTGTGAATGGAAACATAACCATGAAGCCACTGCCATTCTTTGATATTTTTTTTTTAACAGTGTTTACGACAGGGAACTAGAGGGTACTTCTCAGTCTTTGTGTTTCTACAGCAGTACATTTATGCAGCAAGGGCAATAAGATGCATAGCAGGGTGCATGTGAGGGGCAGCTGCTGCAAACTGCATAAGTACCCTTGACAAAATGATTTAGAAAGTCGCATAGTTTTAAAAAGGTCTGCTTTATTAAGATGGAGATGGGGAGTGCTTATTCCCAAAGACCTGAAAATTATTTAAGATTAAAACCATAAATAGCATCTTCCTTTTTTTTCCTTAGGGTTAGCCATCTGTTCCCTGAAGCAAGGTTAAAATAGCCCATTTAATGATTCAGCAATGAGAAGGAAAAAAAGGAAAAAAACTCCAAACTTTTGCTGCAAGTTTAACAGGCTCTTGGCTATAAATGGCATTTGACAGTTAATTATTGATTGCGGAATGGTGATTTGCTTTATGAATAATGGGCCAGGAGACAAACTGCAGATGGCTGCCCCACTGGGACTGCACAGGATTACCCGTGATTCAGTAAGGACGGTTCCTTTTCTATTTGTTTCCTCAATTTGTAAAATACAGTAGCAACAGACTTTATCCTTAAGAAGACAGATTTTTCACCACAGTGTCATGCTTCCAGCCAGACCGTACCACAGAAGATCATTGCTTCATAAGAAAGCTTGATCACAGTGCATCGATGGTTAAAATTCCCAGTGAAGCCATCTCTATAATTTCCACTGAAGGAGAACTGAAAGATCAGGATAACCCCAGTGACTCTATTATTATTATTATTCCTAGTCACAGTGCTATCAGAAAAGCAATTACAGCTTGACTTTTCTCTTCTGTTATCAAGTTCACAAGAAGAGTGGGGTTGTGGGCTGAACATCCTTATTGGCAGGCAACATATCCTCTTCTTCTCACCCTGCCACTTGAAGAAATGTGCTTCTGCTGAGCAGAGAAGGTAAAAGTACGAGATCTGGAACCTGTGTTTGTTTTGACACCTTCCATGAATTAGAAACACTTTGAAAGACAGAAGCATACCAAAAACATGCCAGCTGTGGCCAAGGAAGCTGTCTTCACTTTAGAAGGAAGGTCAGTGATGTGCAAGTGACAGCAGTGATTAAGACGCTTCCAATGCCTTAATGAACTCAGCACAACGTTACACAGGCAGCAGAGAGCTTCTAGCAACTTGATCCTTATGAGGATTCAGATAACGACACCCAGAAAAAGGGAAACTATGCTGTAGATCAGAAGCACCTTCGCACTAAAGCAGTTTTGCCTAATCAATCATTTTATCATTGTTCTTATTTAATAACATTTCTACCTTTCACAGTCAACAGACTGTACAGCAACCGCTCCTCACTTGGCACACTCCTCTAAAAAGGAAAATAGTCAATTTGCTTCACTCTTTTGCCACAACCCCAAAACTTGCATTTAGAAATACAAATATTGCAAACATCATCATACCTGACAAGCTTTTACTAACTAAAGCATGTTTATCCTTATTGTCCAAGAAAGAATGTAAAATACAGAGTGCAGTTGTGGAAACCTACAACAAACTTGCACCACCAGCACAGATTTAAAATAAATAAATAAAGTAATAATAAAACAAGCCCCCAAAAACCACCCACAAAAAAATCCCAACACACTTAATTTTAAGAGCAGCAATCCAGTGATTACCTTCCATCAAACGTAATTATATGAGGGTCAGTAAACGAGTAGCAGTAGGCAGTGGGTAGGTCCTTTACTGTAATCTTCAAAACAAAGCAGCACATAGTAAACTACATCAGATTACGATAGTAAACTACATCAGACTCAGGCATATTATTTATCTTATGATACTAGTTTACATTCTAGTAAATGTATTATACTTTTAACCAATCTGAGTAGTTATATCAGTATTAAAATGTAAAAAAAAAAAAAATAATTTAAGTGAAAACACAGCATCTCAATGAAAATAAAACAATGAAAAATTGACCACTTAGAAATCTTGGTGTGAGTCAGCAAGTCACAACTGAAATAGAAGCTTCATTAACATCAGCCACATTTCTGGCCAGTTTACAGAGCATGACATGAAGATTTTCAACCTGTGTGCTTTCTGGAACATAGCCATTCCACAGGAAATTCTCACTGGATATCGGTTCGACTGCAATTCTGGTAATTCTGTCTCCATCCTGCATAAAGTCTGTCACAGCAGTGAAATAAATTACAGCTTGACTACAGATTCCATTATTGCAGGGTTTCTGGAGAAGATCCACATGACAAGAAGAAAGAGCCAAGTTTAAACCTAACTGCTCTTTACCTGTTTTAATGAAAGCACAGCATTAGTGAGTTTTCCTCTAAGTCAGTCATATTTTGTATACCACTATTAATAGATATACTAACTTATTAACAAAAATTTTCATAAATTAAAATAATTATGCATTTTTATTGGGTTTGGTCATGCAAAACACCCTCTCTACATATTCATACGCACATCTAAGAACATGGTTTTGATTTTTCTAGTTTGATAGACAAATGGAAATCACGATAGGCTTGCTAATGTGACATAAAAATGGTTGTCTGCATAGGCAAGGCTCCTCATGGGGTTCACAGGACTTGTGCTTGAGAAACTACAGAAACAGTAATAATAGTAAAAAATGAGACCTTCACAACTGCATATACAACACTTGCAATACAACAGGTCAACAAAATGAACTGAATTACAAACTTTGCAAGTATTACGGTATTCTGTCTATTCAAGTTAAAGAATATGGCTCCAATATCCATAGCTGCCAAAAACACCTGCTAACTTCAACAAGTAATGGATTATGGCCACATTCTTCTCTACTTTCAGCAGCAGTATATACAGCCTATGAACATTTTGGTTTAATATTTTAGAAAGTATTTTACAATGTAACAGCTTCTCCAAAGAAGGAGACCAGCAGGAATATTTATAAAAGCACATTAAACATAAAAAATGCAACAAAAATCAGGATAATACTTACCTTCATCAACAGTATTTAATGTTAGTGAGATTTTGCAGTCACTTTCAAGCTGGCTAAACTCAGGACAAGGAATAGGAATGCTACTTTCTATTGCCAGTCTGTATTCCTTCCCGTCTTCTGATACATCGTATGTTTCTGGATGTATCTAGCACAGAAGAAATTGTACTTAAAATGCAAGCTTTGTGAGTAAACTACAGCACTGCTTACTAACCAGCTAGGAGTACAGTATAAAAAATTAAAGAGACAGAATGGCAAAATGCACGGCCTGCTCCATGATCAGCCTTATTTAGATGGTCTGAAGACCAGTGGCATACTGGGGAGAAGATGGGGACACAGCAGCAAGAGTCTTGAAGAGGTGGAAATAAGGGGCAAGGATAAGGAAAAGGCAAGAGTAAAGGCTAGCTAGAAAGGTAAGGAACCTTACCTAAACCACATTAACATCACAAAAATGTATTCTCTCCGTAACTTCTGGAAGATAAAATCTAAACAGTTTGGTGTTTTGTCTGGGGGCAAGGGAGGGGGAAGCTACCTATAGGCAACAATGTCCCAAAAGAATTTGGAAGCACCCCATTTCTCCTGGGACTCCTCTCCGTAAACTTAAGACACAGCTCACTATAGATGCATAATCAAAAATGCAACTAGAGATCAGTAAGAGATGCTTACAACTGAGTGTCGTACATTGGGTGAAACCCTGAATGCAGCCTCACAGGAAAACAAAAATAATATGCTCACACTTTGCAGCGTGCACTACAGTCACGCACTTACAGGAGGTAAATCTGGGCCCTGATCCTCAGGCTTAACTTTATGAAGGGCAAATCCTTAAGTCAACAGGACTATTCCCAACACGTCATGACATGCAGGATGTCTTTCTGGGGTTGGGGTCCCACCCCTGGCCAGCAAATGGGTCCCTACAGCTATATCCACAGTAGGAATTAAAATGAGTTTGGAGCCTGGCCTCTGACCAAATGGCACGGCACAGCTCAGCTCATGGTCCAGTTTCCCACGCCAAGCCCAGACCAGGTTGGCCTCACCCTTCCATTACCCCCATGGCCAGCTGGGAAGCAGCCCATGAGCCATGTGCTGAGACAGCCTGTTGGCATAAGCCAAAATCATGACAGAAAATGCAGCAGCAGTTAAATGTAATGGGCAACAGTGTGCCACGTCTGAGCTGTGGCCCTCCCAGTTTACAAATACAGCATCAGAGTCAACTCCAGCTGCTGGAAATCAAGGCTTTCACTATGTGTGTGAGCCCTCCTGCACCTTGAGTACATGGGGAGCACAGAAACAACTTCAACTCTTCTGCTTTTTGACAAATTTAAGTTCTCTACAGCCAACAACATGCTCTATTAATTCATACTTAATACATCTTCATTGCCTTCTAGTCAGAAGACTGACTGCTGTAGCAATACTTAGAAAGATTCCTACCACAATAAAGTAAAACAAGTTGCACCAGGGGAGGCTTAGGATGGATATTAGGAAGAATTTCTTCATTAAAAGGGTTATCAAACATTGGAACAGGCTGCCCAGGGAAGAGGTTGAATCACCACCTTTGGAGGTAGTTAAAAGATGGGTAAACGCGGTGCTTAGGGACGTGGTTTAGTGGTGGTTTTGGCAGCGCTAGGCTAATGGTTGGACTGGATGATCTTAAAGGTCCCTTCCCAGATTCTATGATTCTTTTCCAAGATTATTTTCTTTCAAAATTACCTTAATGCCAGCAAAAAATTCCTTGCTCTCAACAGAAGCACTTTGTATATCTGGCTGCTCCATGAAAAAAGCAGAACTGCTACAGTAGACCTGTAGGGCAAAATCAGTAAAACAGAATACATTTTTGTTATGAAGTGGTCACGTGAAGACAAAATCATGGGTCAGTTTGATGGATTCATCACACCCAGTCTTCTGTTTGGACCAGAAGCTACCAATTGCCAGTGACGCTGCTTAAGAAAAACATAGAAACAGATCAACCATCTTTTTCCAGCATACTCCACCAGTGGTGCAGAGACTTCTTGAACTAAAGGCCGCATACAAACCATCATGTTTGACAAGCACCTAAGTCTCCATGGACTTAACAAATCCCTTCTGGAGCATTTCTTCACCCCATGACATCTTGTGGAAATGCATTCTATACTTTATTACGTGTTATTTACTTCTTTTTGTCCTTTTCACATTTTTTGCCTCTTAATTTTGTTGAGTGCCCATTAGATCTTAGATTAGGCTAAACAATCAACCCCTCCTTCCCTCTTCTCACTATACTTTATTCCTGGTATTATGGGTCTGGATAATCTTTTTCAAGCTGAAGAGTTTACTCTTATTTCCCTCCACTCAACTTGTTCCATGCTCCCAGACACTGTGGTTTTGCTCTGGTTTTGTATTTTTTGTTTGTTTGTTTTGCTGTATCCCTTTGAGATGCGCTGACCACACATGCAATATTTGAGATCCTGAGAAAAACAAGGATTCATAGCAGCAGCAGGTAGTTTATGACTGTGCCTTTCCTTTTGACTGTCACTGAGCTAACACCATCAGGCAACTATTTGCAATGTCCCCAAAGGATTTTTGTGGGTTAGCAACTGCTATTGTTGCCCATAAGCCATCCAAGCATCCTGGCTTTGGCTTCAACACACATGCACATGCACACCAACCATGTGCTTTTTTAGTTTTTATTTTGGCCAGGAAAAATTAACCTGTATTTTGTTATATACAGGTAGAAAGCTTATTGATTGTCCAGTTCTTAAGCTTCTCAAAGTTACCACAAGAGCCTAGATCTTGATTCTGCCACCACAGAAGGTAATACAGGTACTCACACTCCTTTTAACGGCAGAGATTAAATCATTTAAATTTGATCCTGCAGACAAAACCACCAAGCTTATTATTGATTCAGAGAACAGAAATCTACTTAATGAATCAACAACACAGCTTGTTACAACCTCTGGCTTTTATAGCCTCTTATTTAGATGCAGTTGCATCCAGAAATCCTCTTAATTTACAGTATCAAACAAAATCACAGTAGAGGGTGAAGAAGATGCAACTTGAATAGGCATTTATCTCCTGGGGGCACACTATACTATACTGAGAGAGACAGTCTGAAAACCTTAACCGTAGTGATAATTACTGATATATTTTTGTGGTATTTCCACATTCGTATGGACACTGCTGGTGTAAACAGGAGGCAGTATGCTTCTGCCAAGAAAAATTACACAGTAAGGTGCTAGAACACTGACTCTAGCAACTGCTAAATGTCTACTGAGCATTTATGAAATCATATGCCTTTAGATAAAATGGCTATGAAGGAGAAATAACACATTTTAAAAGATATGAAGAGTTTATAATTATTTTTAACATACTCTGTCTCCAAGTCTGACGTTTATCCCATCTAGTTCTAGAAGAGAGAACGTATGAACTGCTGTTTCATGTTTCAGTTCTTCTTTGATACCTTCAGGAGAAAGTCTTGACCAAGTTACAACAAATCCGACCGAGCCATTTGCAAAAGGAACATCAAAGGTACACCTTAGGTAAATGCTGCCTTTCATCAACTGTGCTACGACTTCAGGAACGGCTGGTAATGGTGGTGACACAGATGGAGATGATGAAGGAGCCAGGTTACCTAGTCAAACAGAAGTGTGGTTTGTGCTTTTTATTCTGTGCAAAACCAGTATCAGATGAAATGAGATTGACGTATATTTTGTCAATTAATACACTAATAATATTTACCTTTTTCATATGTGGAAATATTACATAATTGCTTAGAGAATCAGAGATAATGTGTATGGTTTTTTATTCATTATTAAAAGGAGAAAAAACTCTTTATCGGCCTCTGATTATATTCTAGCCCATAGGAAGGTGCTGAAGAGTGGGAAAAAACACCCAAAACAAGGGAACAAAATACATTTAATTATTTTACCAGACAGTAGAGAGCAACATGCAAAGGAATTTGCCTGACAGAAGAATATTTTCTCTACTTCCAAAGAAAGGGAAAAAGAAAAAAAGAGCTGTGTAACAAGGAACAGAATAAGCAACGGTTGGATTTGTAGATTCATCTGATATTTGACTCCCAAAGAATCAAGGTAATCTGTAAATCAGCATTATCAAAACTACTTTTTAACATTTTGGTACTTATTCTGAACATTATACTGAGAAACTAATTTTGTAATCCGAGGTCTGGAAGTACCTCCAAACTGCTCATTTTGCAAAAGACTGAGCAATACTGTTGATAACATAAATACATTTTTATTCAAGACAGAATATGACTAAATGTTGACATTATTGGGTCACAGATGCACAGAAAATCTCAAAAATCAAACCAAAATACTTACTGCTACAGACGCCTTGAACCTCTGTTTCCTCAGGATCACAGGTCTGTGGCTTTGCATCTGAAACAACTATGAATTGTTCTTAAATTGTATACTCACACACATAGAGAGTAGGTACACCAGTGCTCTTAAATTATTGCCCTATGTTAAAAATACACAAAATATCACAAGACACTAACTGAAGCATAAATTAGCAGAACAGAAGCAATCTTCTAATCCTATTCATACACAATTATGGTAGCAGTCAGTACAGAGCCTTGCGTTGGAAACCACAAGTCAATCGGTACAGAACATTCTACCACCTCTACACCTTTTACTGCAGATGTATGCAGCCAATACTTACAGAGGTTTTTACAGAATAAAAAGGAATTAAACTCTTCTCTTGAATATATATTTTGTCTCCCCAAATCCACACCTGAATGCTTATTTATTAACTGTAATCCTGGACAGCCAAATTTAGTGTAGACCTGCTTTGAAAAAAAATCATCTTTCCTACAGGGGCCTAAGAAAAAGTGCTTGCGCACTGCTATTGTTTGCTACTTTGTATGTTACTTTTAAAAAGTGGAATTTTGATTAAATATGAAAATACCAGTGCATTTGTAACAGAAGTAGAAAGAGGTTAGTCACTCCGGTCAAACTAAGTCAAAAGGGCAGCAACAACACCGAAAACTCCATTCACCAAAAAGAATGAAGAGCAGATTTTGATGTTCCACGCTTCAGTGATACAACATTCGAATTCTGGAGCATGTACAGGAGAGACTGTTTGAAAATTTGCATCAAGTGTTTACAGCTGTCAAATGTTAAAGAGAAAAGAGAATACACATGGTAGCCTAGATACAAAAAGCAGCACAAGAGTACAAAGCACTTCGCATGAAAACATCATCTCAAAAGAGGGCTTTTAAACTCAAAATGTGTTTCAGATTTACAGTATTCAGCAGGGCCAAAACAGAGTTATGTTTCTTGCCTACTTTGTTTTGAGGCAGTCAAAATGTGCTAGCTCATTGCCTATGGTTTTTCTATCCTCTTTCCTCTTTGCAAGCCATCATCCAAAGCAAATACAAAGTCCTATAATGCAGGAGTTCTTTGTCGCTTCAGTCACTCACATGCCGAAATACCCCATTTCTGGCATATTTTTTTTCTGTGAATAAAACCTCGGAGAATACCTAAAGAATTGGACCTAAAAGTATAATGATGGGCCAATAAAGCACCAGGAAACCCACTGATAGTTTTGGTATTAAGCTTTTGCAAGCAGACAGTAACAGAGAACATGACTTAGAGCAATACAGTATATGATGCATAAACATATTGCTAGTATTTTCACAACAGTGTATTATACGAGCTAATAAGAATCTCCTGTTACACTAATTTCGTCACTGTTTCACAGTATTTATAACTTTAAGAATTTAACTATGCCTTCCTTAAGTTATGTTATCTAAAACATCTGGCATGAATAATGAAATACTGAAGTTTCGAGCTGTGAACACCAACACACTTTTGCAGCACAAGGGTCCAAGACAATGCGAGACATTGCAAAAGGATTCCAGTTCTTTCTCATGGTACTATATACAGTACATAATAAAGTGTGTATCAGTAGAGCATTTCTGTGTTGAATTTTCTTCTAGCAACAATGTGTATACTCTCCAGAATGATGATAAAAGAGTTACAGTAAGAAAAAGATTCCTAACAACGCTAAACAATAATTGATATAAATTTGGTCAAGTTCTTAAACAAAATTTACTCTGACAAGTAATACTATGCTTATTCAGTAATGGATATTTGGAGAGTATGAGTGCCATTGTAGGTACGAAGTTTGACTTCTAGATGTGTCTTATATCCTCACCTTCATTATATGAACATTTCAATTCCTGTTTCAGGGCTTTGAACAACACTTGAGTGCTAAATGTAAGTTAAAAAGGGCTGGTGTGAACGCACCTTACCATACAAAATAATTTTTCTATCATCGCATCAATATTAAAAGTAAGGATTGCAGGAAACTTCACTATGTATAACTATTTCCAGATATTTCCGCTCAGCTAAATATCAGAGAAACACACTTACCCATAAACACACACGCTTAGCTGAGTTAGAGCATGCACTATCTCACCTTCTGCACAATACCCCATGCATCCTTGGGTGGGCTGCAGTAAGTAAACAAAGAAATCTCCGCAGTTCCTCACACTGACAGGGATTCGGAAAAGACAGCAGTCTTTTGAAGTGCTGAAGAAAAACCGCCATGTAGCACAAGCTGTTAACTGTTTGATCTCACCGGGCCGAGGCATGGATTCTGACTCCCTCAGAGACAACCAGACAGGGGCTTGAGTACCACAGTGATTCATCTTCAGCACCAGAGAAAAACATCAGAAAATAGTTAATGCTGTATCAAAGTGTTGCTGTGCTTTAATGAGAGGTACATATGTATTCAAGTAATTTCCTGCGTGAGATTTGAGCAAAGTTTCGATGGTGTAATTGAGGGCTTGCTTATTTTCCTCCTCAAGGTTGAATACAAATACACACAAAAGAGGTTTAAGTCCTTCTTTGAGTCTAATGAACTGTGTTTCTAAAGACAGGCTATAATCTAGTGCCTGAAGAACTTAACTGGGAGCCACACCTGAGTGTTTTACCCAAAAAAACCTAGCAGTTGTATTATGGCTTAGTGAGTTACTCTACACCCGTTAACCTACAGTAACTGACTGTGTGAATGCTATGAGCACAGCAAATACAGGGTAGAAGATACACAGAACACCAACTAAAGGTGCTAAAGCTGACACATTTTACCTGCCCTTTGGCATGGACTGAAGGCTCAGCTAACCTCCTGGATTTCATCTAAGAGTTGTGGCCAGATGATGCAAGGTTACTGGCTTTCAGCCCTAGCTGAAAATGCAGGACACCTGATAAGCCCTGTCTGCCTTTCAATTCCCCACCGTTAGAAATAGATATGCTTGTAGCACCCTCCTCCAGTAGCAACCACAGTGACTTTGTAGCAACCCTAAATCCTTCGGTGTTTACAGAGCAGCGCAGCGGGCTTCACAGGGCCTGTGGTTCAGATGCTGACTCAACAGGTGATTTACGAGGGCAGTTTTTGCCTCTTTTGCAAACAAAAGCGTTCTTCAGTGTTTCTCCTGAGGGAGTGAGAAGTGGGCTGTGGAATAGTCTCCTTCACCCCTCACTACTGAGGTTTTCACATCAAGGAAGCTGCCATGCAGGTCACAATTTAAAAGTAGTACCAAGCATGGTAACTGAAGTCTGATTTAGCAGACAGCAGAGTTTACCAGTGGAACACATGAAAATGAATCCTGAGAAAAGGAGACAAAGAATGAACCTGGTTCATGGGTTACCCAGAAGGAGTTAAAGATCACCTCCTGTCTTTCATGTGCCTGCAGAAAGCAAAATGAAGAGAAACACCTAGAAGGACACGATGTGTTAAAGCCAGCATTTGCAAAATATTTACATTAAAACTATAAATCTGAAATTGTGAGATTTTGAGAACCTCTCCTCCTTCATACATCGCCTCAAGTATTCCTTTCTTTGACGTTATAGTGAAACAAGGTCTCAGACCATCTTGTCCTTAAACCTCTTGCTCTAAAGGCTATACTGACTCATTGAGCAATTACTCACCTCGAAAGTACACTTTTCTTTCTTCATCTAGAATATCTGAGCCCACCATCAATCCATCGGGCAGAATTAATGAGAAGTAGACAGAAGTGGAATGGATTGTTTAACAGAGTCTGAATCTTTGACAAGGATTAAATATAGCCCTAATAAAAGTTCTCCTAAAAGGAAAGAAAGGAGGAAACTTCCCAAACAAGACATCCATTTTAGTTTGTTTTTAATGTTTTGACTTTGAAATTTCAAAATAAATGTCTTGTTTTTGTCAACAGATGCAAAGAAGCAGATGCCAATGCATAAATTTCATTTGCTGAGTAAGTTTTGAATCAATCTCTTTCCAACTGTAATTTTCTGGACTCCTCTGTATTAGGATGGTAGCCTATTTTCACCAAATATTTACTAAGCACTGAGAACTTTGGTCAGATTTCTAGAACGTTCCTAAATGATCTGAGCGAGTATCTTGCTAGTCTAACCTCTGTTCTGAAAACCACATCGTTTTTTCCCCTGGTTTATCATGCTGGTTCTTTGAATAAAAGTATCCATTTTGAGAATATACAAGTAGTTAATTAATTTGTTTGTATTAAATCTAACTGAAAGAAAGTCCTTCAGGAATGATACTTTTTGCTATTTTTTCGCAAAACTGGGTAGCAGTAGCCTCTGCAACACATCCCCCTGAGTCCTTGAGTCACCTGCACATTAAAGGTACTTCGTTACTTTATACTGCTGTAAAGATTTACTAAAAAGTAATTAATTAATTAATTAATTAAATAAATAAAAATAAGAGGGGCTGCTATAAACTCAATTTAATTTTATTAGAATGTTTTAACTTTTTTATATTCCTTTAGAAGTGTTTCATTGTCGGGCTTTTCTTTTCTAAGAGACTGTGACCAGGCAATTTCAGTTCCTTAGAAAAATCACAGGTAAAATATTCTAATGACATTTTTATTTTTTTTAAACAAGGAAATACTTTAAAATAGGAATATAGTTGGCATGCTCCAAAATAAAGCCTTACAAGTCTAAAGTATTAAATATTCCAAGTAATTCTTGAGTCTTGCAGATGACAAGGCAACTAATCTCCAGTCAGCTCTATTAGTTCAAGTCATTTTAGGACTAATCTCTTCTCTCTAACACGATCAATTTTGAAGTTCCACAATTACCGGATTCATGTGGCTGCACGTCTTTATACTGCTTTCACATGGCCTTCCTGACAGACAGACCATCACAGAGTTGCAGCTCTACAACATGATAGGCCTGCTACTCTGCCACTGAGAAAATCTTTAGCAGTGACTACAAATGACAGTTTTTTGAGTGCTCTAAAAGGGCACTGGAAGGCACAAAAAAGGCTCTGGAGTCCCCAACATAAGAAGGACATGGACCTGTTGGAACGGGTCTAGAGGAGGGACACAAAGATGATCAGAGGGCTGGAGCACCTCTGCTATGAGAACAGGCTGAGAGAGTTGGGGGTGTTCAGCCTGGAGAAGAGAAGGCTCCGGGGAGACCTTATTTCAGCCTTTCAGTACCTGAAGGGCGCCTATAGGAGAGACAGGGGAGGGATAGGAGATAGTCCTCCTATAGTGAACTCTTTATCAGGGAGTGGAGCGAGAGGACGAGGGGGAACGGTTTTAAACTGAAAGAGGATAGACTTAGATTAGATGTTAGGAAGAAATTCTTTACTGCGAGGGTGGTGAGGCACTGGAACAGGTTGCCCAGGGAAGTTGGGGATCCCTGGAAGTGTTCAAGGCCAGGCTGGACGGGGCTTTGAGCAGCCTGGTCTAGTGGGAGGGGTCCCTGCCCATGGCAGGGGGTTGGAACTAGACGACCTTTAAGGTCCCTTCCAACTCAAACCATTCTATGATTCTATGTTCCTCTGCTATTGCCCATTCAGTGTAAAATTTCCAACACTTAAGTTGTCCAGTTAATACATTTTAACACACTCAAGTATTTAGAGAGAATAGGTACTCTGTATTCCTCCACATCAGTCTCCATAACTGTATTCTGGTTTTATACCTATCCTACTGAAAAATTCTTAAGAAAAAAGATGTATTTCTCATAATCACATGAATGGTAACAATACCTCCACGCACTTGGTTGGCATCTCAGCAGGCTTATCAAAAATCATAAAGCGATACCATCCTGGTGTGAGGGAATGGTCACATATTAAATCCTGAATAGCTGATTGCTGGAGGTGGGATGAATCAAAATCAATGCTTCGGTAAGGACTCTGCAGGATGTGATGTCCACCAGGAGAGCATTCAAGAACTGTGGAGCAAGAGTATTTCAAGGATCAAGATGGAATGCCGAACAAGTATGTTAGAAAATATGTTAAGTATTTTTAATGGGAAAATATGGATATATCACGATATGATGCTGCTTTTACTGAAAACCATATTGAAATCTTAGCAACAACAACAAATAGTTGTTGGGACTCTAAAATTTAATAGAATTCATCATGTGGTAACTTTCCCTTCTTTAAGAGGACAATAAATGCAAATTAATAACCACATTAGGCATTTACCCTAGATGTAAAAACAGTGGAAAGGAATATGTGTATACTTTCTCTCTGGATTTTGACTTTCTAGTTTCACTGATGTTTATGAAAGCTAACAACCTGAATAAAAATGGGGTGTCAGATATGCCAAATCTAACCTTAATAGGAGTAAGGATTATCCAAAGGTATTTTGTAAATAGGCTCCTACTTCATAGGGTTCCTAAGAATGAAATGAAGAATTCTCTCAAACGGATGAGAGGTAGTTGCATATAGTTTGCAGGTATAGATGCAGATCGTAGCAAAAGTGTGTGTGGAAATGGGCAGATACCTAGTTACACATTTTAAGTCAATTTGCATGACTGCCATGCTAAATTTTAATAAAGTAAATACAACTGATAATCATATTTTTGGACATCTAAGTGACCTTGTGGCCTCAAAAAACATCTCAAAATTGCTGATAGGTAAAAATGAAGGATCAGAATCTGAAGACATCTTTATAACAGTTTTTTTTAAAATGCAGACTCATTCAGAAATAAAGCAGGATGCCAGAATTTCTGACTCTCATCTGGCAACTGACTCCTGTCAAAGACAGTGACAATAAAAGTTCTGACTAATAGCATATTTACATGCAACATGCTGAGTGGCCATTCTTGCTCAGGAATGTGCTTGGGAAGTGAAAGTAGGGGGAAATAAAGTAAGAGGGTGTTTATAAATAAGTAACATTTAAAATGCACCTATTTATTTACCTTGCTTTTACAAATGGATTCCAACTGATGCTGACTGTGAATGAAATTTCAGGTTATATTGAATGACACGGTTAATCTTAATTCTTGCCTCTACTAAGCTACTAATGAATTAAGAAAATGTATCTGTAAGCAAAGCTCTATAATCTTACATTTTGAATATTAATACTCTGATCTTCAGTTTTCACTGCCATGTTTTTCTGTATTTGTCCCATATTTTGCATGGTGTAACTGTGCCACTGATTACAAACATATTTTGGTTCAAATCATTCAATAACGCACTCTCTTCCACATTTTTCATGCCATTGTCCAGATAACCACAATTATAAAGCAGTTTCAAAATCAGGTAATACCCCTCCTTCAAATGGAGAAGATGCCCCGGTGAAAGAACAGGATTCATCTCTTTCAAGCACAGTTTGAGACTCCTCTAGTCTTTCAAAGACGGAGGATTTAATCTGATGTGGCTTTAGGCTACCCAGGCAGGTAACAATAGCTTTATCTTCTATCCTCTAAGGGCAGATGGAAGTCAATGTGATTGACTGTGCCACCACTGTGCTTCTGAGTTACTTGTAGTAGCCCGTAGGCTATTCGTGTCCATACAAGTTGACCTTATTGAGAATTTATCCTTCACTGGAATTTGAAGAAAAGCCCTTGAAGAATCACAGGTCAGTCATGTGTGTTATTGAAATGTTTTCCAAGCAAGCTACAGCACAAGCAGTTTATGAACCATGGTGAAAGTTTCTTCCTGTCTTCTATTTTTTTATTGGAATTCTCCCTTTCATACAGCACCCTCATTAGGTTTCTTTCCTGTAACTGAATCACTCCTTAAACAATTAATATCTGTTACCTTTTCCATTAATAAATCAAGGTAGACATGAGACAAGACTTTATTTTTTTTTCCTCCGCAGTTTAATGAGATCATCGTTTGATAGATCTTTAAAACACCTGACTGTACTCACTTGTAATGGGGTTATAAATCCTACTAAAGATCAAATTATATGTTTCTTATTATTATGCACATCACTTGAAAATGTCATCCAGCTCTTCGTGTGTTCTTTCTTCCTTTTTAGAATTATGTAATATTTCCACAGTTATTGCTTGGAAATCTCATGTTGCGTAACGCTAGCTGATTTTTTTTTCTTTCTTTTCTTTTTCTTACCTATTCTGCAAAAAAAAACCCTGCAAATAACTGCCATCATCAACAATACAAAGTAAAATATTTTATTACACATCTGAGCGTAACTGGTGTGCTGTCTAACTCTAGCAACAGCAGAAACAAATAAAACTATCATATTTATGGACACACACACATGTGTTCCCTGTGAAAAAGTTACCCCTGCAGACCAGATCTGCTCAGACCTCAGGCATTTAAGAGGGGAGTTGGCTAAACTTTCCACTAAAATCATGATTTCCTTATTTGTGATGTATTAAAAAAAAAAAAAATATATAAGCACTGTTTAAAAATTCATTCTCAGAATGAGGAATACTGATTTTGCTGTAATGCTCCAGAAAAGCTTTGCCTGTGTCCAACACCCAGCAATTTTCAGCCCAGTGAGTCACATCTGACAAAATAATAAGGAACTAAAAACAGGGCCCGGTAACTTGAAAGTGCTAAGGAAGCTCAGCCACAGGGCAAGTTTCCTTCCCAGCTCTGCCTAGTACGGGAGGGACACTAAATTATGGGAAGGCATATATGCCACTGTTGACTTACAGCATCTTCATCCACAATCACAAAATATTCTGGCATGTTCTGACACAAAATGGAAAACTCACATTAGTTTTAACAGAATTTATCATTTAAGAATGATTATTCTTGGTGGAAATCTTTCCATATATATGGGAATATTATTTTTATTTTTTTTTCTTTTAGGACCTTTAAATGTATTAGTGATTTAATAACTTCAAATTGAAATATTTGCTTCAGAACAATTAAACCAAACTTCTAATTACAAAATATACAAATTAATAGTTAAGACTGTGAAATTCAGCCTCCTTTGTAGATCGTGCACCATTGGTTTAACCTAACCTGGCGGAGACACACGTGGCAGGCTACGAGGAGAGACTTACTTCTAGGAAGTCAAACTCTCCCGTTTTGTTTGGAGCTCCAGATACTACATGCTGTCTGCTAGAAAAGCAATCCGTCTTCGGAAAACATGCAGCTGTTTCCCTAGAATTTGAGTTTACTTATCATACTCCGTGCTTCTTTCCACAAACAGCCTGTATACTGTCTCTGGCTCTCTGCTGTTCTTTAACTGAGATCTCTGCATGCCAGGAAGAATTTGATTCCACATTTGCTTTTTCATTACTGTCTTCAGGATTAATACAGTGAGCTTTGCCTGGATCCGTCCCAGGCCTTCTTGGTCTTGACAGATACTGAGAAATGTGACCCTAAGCCAGAAAAGAATTCAACTTTTGCAACATCTTAAAGACAAGGATAGCATTGTGCTGGTGGATGATCCGTTTGGGAGAGAGACAGACTAAATCTCTGCCACCACATTGGGGTTTGTACCATGACTGCCACAAACTGGGTCAGGTAATAGGTACTCTGAACACCACGCGTTAACCAAAAGTCAAAGAGGTTCTTGAAATCAACACAGGAGCTCATTTTCCACAAAGAGATTTAAGTGGCTCCCCATGACTGCCTCTGAGGAACTCGGGTGGAAAACTGAGTTCCACAAAGGAAGGACTTTTCCATTCCCTGTTCACATCTCTGTTCCAACCCACGTGCAGAGAGGGGACAATGATTTTCCCCATGTCCATAATGTTTCCACCATCACGGAGCAGTCAGGGACGGAGGGCTGCTGGGTGCAAACCTGAGTAGAGACAGGAAAAGGAGCCACTCGTGGAGTACAGGTGGGCAAGGGCAGAGTGGCAGGACTGGCAACTCAGTTCCTCAGGTAGGGAGGATAGCTTATCAGGTTTATATCTCCTGCTGTCCAAAGGCCAGGCTCTGGCAAATGACTACAGATAAAGAAATAGTGCCACTAGTTAAGTGCCCACTCTGATCTTGAAAGTGCTTTTTCTTGCTTCTGCTGACTGCAAAGGAAGCAGCATATCAACATCCCAAGGCAGAAATTAGAACTAGGACTGTATTCAAGAAAATTGCTCAAATCTATTTGTGGATTTCAACTCTGTCAAAATACTAAATTAGAAAGAAGTTCACTTTTTGGAAGAAGTTATCCTTCAGTAATTATTTAGGGTAACGCTTTTAAAGCAAAATACGAAAATGACTGTAACTATATACCTAAAAGATACCATGTGCTTGGATGAGACACGCAAAAGAACATGATCACAAATGTTATAGCAATGACTATGGCAATGCAATGGAACAGGAATATGGATGCTCCTATACACGGAACAGTGATGAAAATAGAATCAACACACACACATTAATACATTTTTATAAGTAATCTTATTTGAATGGGTGTTAAAACACTTTTCAACCACTCATGTCCACCCTAAGGTGGACCACCTAAAGGGTGCTTTGTAAAGGTAGTAAGAAGTTGCATAACCTTTAAAAAAATGTAAAATACATGCTTCTGGAATATTTTCTAGTAGTTCTCAACATAATACGCTATTGTATCTACTCTTTATGTGTATTCTCTCATAAATTTGAAAGAATACGATATGGGTTTTGCACAGGTTTTGCAAATCACTTTGCAGAGGTCCCAGGTACGGATGTGCCAATGCACGGCATGTGCTCCAGCACACGGGGAAAAGAGAGCAAGGAAGAAAGAGCGGGAGAATTAACATTCTTGCTCTCCGATTTTCACCTGGCAGGTTTTCCCTGCAGGTGCACTGTGACAATGCCAATTCCTATTTTGTCGCTTCATAAAGTTAAGCCTTTTCCAGCGCCACTGGTAACCAGGGGGCTGGAACACAAGCGACGCGCGGGCACAAGGGAAGGACCAGACCCCAGCCGCTCCCTGGGACGGGACAAGGCGAGCGCTCCCTGCCAGGGGGCTACTTCCAAA
Organism: Dromas ardeola; assembly: GCA_013398915.1. NCBI lineage: Eukaryota > Metazoa > Chordata > Aves > Charadriiformes > Dromadidae > Dromas > Dromas ardeola. Next base: position 125,845 of record VYZM01012531.1, read on the forward strand.
CCTGCCGGGGCTGAGGGCAGCCGCTGCGCTTGGGCTCCCGGAGCAGCCGCCCGCCCCTGCTCCCCCCCGGTCACCTGCCGGCGGCGATGTCCCCTCCTACCGCCGCTCGCCCCCTCTCGGTCCCCGGCCCGGCGCCTCTTACCTCGCCGGCGGGGTCTGGCCGCCGCCAGACACCCCATCAGGGCGGCGCAGAGCCAGAGGGATGGGGGCACAGACCCCCGCATGGCCCCGCCGCGCCGAACGGACCCTCCGCCGCGCTCCCGGGACGGGCGGTGGCTCCGCGCTCTTCTGGCGGCTCCCTGCGCCCACCCCCGCGCCTTGGTGCAGCCCCTCCCGCCGGGGGTCCGCGGCGGGGCCCGG
>VYZM01012531.1:126240-138241 GCA_013398915.1 Dromas ardeola
GCGGGTGGCGGCTCCCGGCGCTGGGGGGGGCGGCGGCGGCGGCGGCTTGTGGCCGTCAGGAGGCCCCGGTTCCCCAGGGCGCCTCGGCATCCCCTGCCCGGGTGCTCCGGGGAGGGAAGAGGGGATTTTCAGCAGGAAAACAAACGGAACACTCAGTGGTTCCTGTCGGGGGCTCTATGAAGGTGCTTTTTTGAATTCTAGGTAGACCCAAAGCTGGTCGGGGTCATGAGAGAGCAATGTCCTACCGACCCATAACTCTATTTATTTTCTAATGTGCAGTAAAATGCTGAAAAAGAGCCAAATTGTTTGCTGTGAACGCTTTGGTAATTTCCTGAGATCAACAAGAGTGTTTTACACTTCTGCTTTAGTGATCATTACAACCTGCTGCGTTTGATACCATCAATGCAGAATGAGTTGCGCAAATATTTAACAGTTTCAAGCACCTAAATTCCAAGGCTTGCTGGGAGATGCTTCTCTTTGGAAATGTCTAGCAGAGGACAGAGAGGACAAATCTCAGCCTTTAAGATTGGGTAATGCAGGTATTTTTCCTTGTAGGCTTGAGGTTGTGCAGGCACTGAACTACTTGGCACACACAAGGGTCTACAGCAGTCTGCAGAAATGTTTCACATTCTCATTAAGGATATGCAAACCTAAATCAAACAAATAAATGTTGTTGACACTAAAACACAGCTTACTGCCATCCACTGCAAAGGTAAAATGTCTGGTGGGGACTGCTTTCGGGAGGTACTGCCCTGGGCGTCTCTTGGCAGAGCAGGTTTCCCTGAGGAAGGAGGTATCAGGGCCTGGAGTCAAGGCAGAGACAGAGCAGCGTTGTGGGGGTAACCTCAGCCTGCTCTCCTGCGCACACCCGGAGCCTCTCCACTGGAAGACACAGTTCATCTCCACGACAGCAGCGAGTTTTTTAAAAGGAATCGCTGGCACAGCCCAAGAGTTGAATTCAGAGTCTTGGATTTCTGTCAGTTCTCTGTGGCTGATAACATTTCTCCTAGCCATTCAGGGAAATTTTAATGACTAGTTTTCTTAATTGTTTAGACAACCATCTGGGTTATTTGTTACCAGATATGATAAACTTTTATCCTGAAAAGCTGCACACGTCTGAAATAAGTGTGGGGTTTGTTTTCATTTTTTCCCAAACTGTGTGTTTATAAAGAAGACAAAAGGAAAGAAGGAGGTATTTTACAAAACAAGTTACAAAATAAGGACCTAGAAAGAGAGACGTGAGAAGCTTTGACAAAATTTAAACGTTGAGCTACTACTTTGACCCCTGCTAATCATGATGGAGTGGTATTTACAGGAGGATTAACACCTTTCATCATGGATCATGCAGGAGACCGAAAGAGGTGGCAGTAACGGCTGCTGGGGTAAAGACACCTTTCATCTTTTCTGCACTGGTTTTCCTCTGCCAGCTCCCTCTGCTACTATCAGCCTTGTAGCCTCTTACAGTGACAGCAGAGGAAGAGCATATTGTGGTTCAAAGAGCTGACAACTTGCCAAAAGTAGTATTCGGCGCTCATGGTGACAGAGTTGGGTCAGTGACAGTGAAGTTATGAAAAATGAAAGTAATTCTAGGGCAGCCCCATGCTTACAATAGGAGTATAGGTCTTTCCAGGAGGCTGCGATTTCAGAAATTGCAGATTTGCAGTTTCCAAGAGGTTGCAGTTTCAGGCGGTAATTTACATAGTTTTACTTGAGTAAATCATAGGCTATGTAAAATCAGTTTGCACTACTGAAAACACCTCTTTGACATACCATGGAATATGAAGTCAAACTACAATTTTGTATGTGCAGGATGTTTGGGACTGTTGAGTGCAGGAAGAACTTAATATACTATAAAAGATTATGTAGTCCAAGACATTAGTGTTGTAAACTGTCTAAAGTTTGACTAAAAACATGACACAGGAAGCAATAGTATCAATGCCAGGGGGCATTTAGACATTGTAGCACAGAGCAGCATTTCCCAGAGTGGATATTATGAATAACAACCAAGAAACAGAGATGCAAGCTTGGTTTTGAAAATTATTCCAAGGTTAGCTTCCAGTTTAGTAATCTCAGTCTGTTCAGTAAAGCTTTTAAATATATATTTAATTTAAGGTGGATTCTTAAGTTTCATCTATGAATAAACAAAAGTGTTTTTTTGAGTGAAGCATGAATAGAAGTGCTTTTGCTGACTCAAGACTGACTTATTAGGGAGGGAAGGGCATAGCGATACACAGGAGAAAACAGACGTGTTGGATGACAAGGAGCAGGGACTTGGGCAATGCTGAAAATAGAGTCATTGCAGAAGTTTAAAATTTCAGATAAAAAAGAAGGTGGTGCTGCTGCTGATGCTGTTGATGCTGCAACTAGATTGTACTGGTTTAACGGTTACCTGCAGAAGTTCATGACTGTGCATCTCCAATGTGTGTGTATGCGTAACAGGAATCCTAGAAAAATGGTGAAAGAGAAAAAAGGGAACTTTCTCATAAATGCAGACAACATAGCAACTTCTTACTTCATCTGTTATTTCTATTGCCAACAGGCTTGTGTGATCTCTATAGCGGTCCACCTTAGATCATGAACTTAATATATATGAAACACGTGTCTTATGCAGTATTTAACAAGATGATGTTATCTCAAATTGCATTTGAGGGAACAGTCCAGAGCAGGCAGCAGGCAAGTGAATGGCAGGCTGATTAAAGATAAAGGAGTAATAGCCTTAATTATTATAGGTAACTAAATCAGGAAGGATAATCAGCAGTGTTTGCCAGAATGTGTACACTCACAAATATGTGTCCATAGCTGTTCGGGTGTGAGCTGGAAATCAGAACTCACCTTTGAGTTTTAAAAGTATTTGGCTCCAGACAAAGGCATGAATGTTTTTTGTAGGTGTACCCGAGCCCTAAACTCAAAGATAAATAAGGGGATCACCCAGAACAAAGGCAGTGCTTGTGGTAGGCTACTTGGAATAACAAGTAATTAGTGTGAATGCTGGTGCACAAGAGAGGGGAAGCAGAGATTGAGAGTTGAGGGCAGCAGCGAGGTGGGTGGATGCTGTCCTGAACAATGAATCTCCAGATCTGACACTTAAGACTTCTTAGCGGTATTTTGTAAATAAAGGTAAACAATTAGAGAATAATTTCGTCACGTTTAAGCTAAAATTGCCCACTTATTTATTATAAGCCTTTTCTTTCAAACTCTCTAGCTAAGAGCATGAATGGGAGTCTTAAACGAATCCCCTGCACTGTACCATAAAGCCTGTCTGTATTGTAGGCAAGGTAAATTTGAATAAGCCCTTTAAACCTATGTTGCTGTATTTGTTATCTGTGCAGAGATAGAACATGGATGACAACTCCAAATAAAGCTGTGAGCAGAACTTGGAAGCTGGGGGAGATTTCCCTGCAAAGCTTCAGAGGGTCATTGTAGTAATGCCAAGGGATGGATGTTTGGAAAGAGTTGCCTTCAGCAGATAACACCCCTCCTGTAAGGAGCAGATGGCTGAGAGATAGCCCACAGCTCTGGGCAGATCCAAAAGCATCAGAGAGGCATAAGTTCTCTTGCACTTGCCCTTTAATGTTTTTAATTCTTTCAGTTTGTAAAGATAATTTCGTTTCAATTATGCCAGTTCATCTATGTGAATGGTAAGTGAACGTATCCTTACTGAAACTATAATTTGTTAACATTCTTTGTCTAACCTAATCAATTCTGTCCTTAAAGTCAAATTCCAATCTTCCCTTCAAATTGTGGATTGTGTGACTTTTAACTTAGCTAAGGTTCATTTGATTTAAAAACATGGTTTAACAGCTCTGAAACCAAGGTCCCAAAAACATCACCAAGGCATAGGAAGACACACTAAGACACGCTGCCAATTCTAGTTCAGAATGAGATACTTGATTCTATCCCCCATCCCTATCTTTGACACCAAATAAATAGAAACAGAGAATCAGTAATGGTTCATATGCATTTATTTATTTTGGCTATTCTGTGGCTAACATTACAGCATTATGTGAGCTTAAATTTGCTCAGGTTTATTCTGTTGGTGGCTTTTTCTGAAAACTGCATGGCTTTCGAGTGGCATTTGTTTTTCAAAATGCTTTTAAAATTTGTAGAAGGTATTTTTTAAACTGCCATGTAAATGTACTCAGCGTTGACAGAATGTTTAGCTTTCAGAAGTAATGACATCTTTAGTATGTTTTAGCTCCTAATTCTCTTTCATATTTGACCTCTTGTATATACTATGTTTGACTTATGTAGTAAAGGACTTCAGTATAAAAATCTGATGTAATTTGGCTTGGATAAGCATTAAGAGGTTTAATATAAAACATAGGAAATCTATCTCCAGGGGTTATTAAGAGCCAAATAAAATCAGTGGTAGGTTTTCCATTAACTTCAATTGTTTTTGCATCAGCCCCTTACTCTTTTATGGTTTTCAAGTATTTTTATATTCTTTGTTACATAATGGCTTGAAACTTAACTCAAAGGTCTATCAGCTGCATTTACCCAGAATGTGCCAGAATATTTTGATGTCTGGGAAGTCCCTTGGCTAATGGAATATTAATGGAATAATCTTTGTTTTACCCATACTGAGCTGCTGCACTGACATGTAATTGCATTGATCAGTTGCATATGATACAACTCTCAACTATTATTTCTTCTCTTTCTGTCTCCCATGCTGTTTGTCTTTGTGTGTGTACAGCTTGCTTAGTTACAATTTTAAAAAAGTAGGAAAACATAGAATTCATTCTTTAACCTCTATAGAATAAATGCTACTTCAGTAAGGTCCAAAGCATTGATCTTGGACTTCATACTCTTAACCTTACTGACTTTAGTCTATTTGTATTTGCACTACTCTTTTTTTATATTTGTGAAATAAAAATTAACATTACTGGGTAAAAGTCTTGATCAAATGATGTGCTCTTCTGAAGTGCAGAGGAGAAAGAATATTCTTAAAATATATAACTTATTCAGATGACAAACAAATAATGGAATATTTTTCTCAGATTCTCAGCTTACCTTTGTTAGTATCAAATGCTTTGGTCCTGTAAAGACTAAAATGTCTTTTAGTGAAATCCCTCAAGAAGAAAGGGGATTTTAAACCAAACCTCCCACATCCTAGTGCTAAGAGCTACGTTCTTTCTTTCTGGGCCTATCATTTCTCCTCCTGGCTTTTACCTTGTTATGTGGGACCAGCTCACTAGGTTGTGAGCTAATAACATCACTGAACAGCCAGCTCTGGCTGTGTCCAAATACAGACATGTCACCCCCGATGAGAGGTACATCCTATCCACACTCAGGTGTTATCTGATAACACTACATATATACAAATAAATAAACTGTGGCTAGCTCGGCAAGGAAAAGATGCATTCACCAAAGGAGAAAAAGCACATTCTTTGGCTTTGCTTTATGAAAAGGTCTGGTCCCTGACTCAAGGAGAGAATTCACGGTGGAGGATCATAAAAAGGAGGAAGCACACGAGTAAGGTTTCCTCAGCATTGACTACGCACCAAGTTAGTCTGTGTCTTTCCTTAAGTCTTTGCCTGCATTGTAGAGAAAGGCAATATTTATTCAATAAAGAGTGGGATGGTAAAAACAGATGCACTCTAAAGGAGCAGAAGCACATGTCATCAACTTGCTTTAGCTGGGTGGAGTTGCACTGATTTCTGATGAGGATTTCACCCAGAATTCCCATTTTCATGCATATCTTCTAAGAAGAAACTGAGAAATAAGTCTTCACAGAGAGAAGCAGATGTGACTTTTTCCCCCCTGCCAATTTTCCATCGGGCTTTGTTGAGGCTTTAAACAAGTATTTAGAGGAATACAGATTCCCCCTGCCTCACACTAATGGCAAATATGTTTCCTGTCTTCTCCCTAGATAAAATTATTTATTTTTCTTGGACAGGAGTAAGATATCTCCCTGCAGATAGCACTTTCTTGGCATGGCAAATTATGAAAACTTTTTTTATCATCTGTAGTTTGAAGAAACTGGAAGGACGGTGTCTGTCTGGTGCCCTGTTAACTCCCCTCTCTGATGGTTTGGCCATCTGAATTTTTAGTTTAACAGCATTGGTTTTTAAAATGCTGAAAAGAACAGAGCATGACCTGAACTGACAGAAATATATTGACACAGGAACAAAGCACAGCTCTCACTTTGAAGTAGTAATAAACAAAATGTTCAAAAACTATCTTACAAAATTGTGGAAGGTAGTCTTGCTAGTTGGATTTCTAAGAAATCCATGTGAAAATCCACTACAATATTATTTCAGTACTACAACAGATTTAAAAGCTTCGTGCTAAGTTAATTAGACTGAACTATTTTGAGGGCTATTAATTTCAAGAAGCGTTAAGCATGATGCAGCTACAGTGTCTGTCTCAGGAAGCCCTAAGCATCAGACTGGAGAAAACTGAGAACTGGACAAAGAATTATTTACCTTGTGTGTTCAGTTTTCTCTAAGCAATATGGTATTGGTCACTCTCAGGCACTGGTACTGAGCTATATGGTTTGGCTTTTCTTATATTATTAATCTTCAGCAAGGGGTGGAAGTACAGAAAAAGGGATACAAGAAATAACAAGGCAAGCAGCTACCTAACCATTGCCAGATTTACATGGGAAACCTTAGATGGCCTTTGAATCTACACTTTTTCTCTCTCTTATTGCCCCTATCTTGTAAAAAATTCATGGCTTAGTTGACAGATAAATAATTTGATTGATTTCTGAAGGACATTGAATTTAAGATTAAACATGCATATGGGCCCTTACTACTGGAGCCTTACTACTTTGGAGTTGTAAAAATGTGTCTTAAAATGGAATGGAGATATAAATGCAAGGCTAGAGAAGATGTGATCTAAATGAGTTGGGAAGAGAAGTCTGCCCAGGTAATACTAGGAAGTATTACAGGGGGAAAACGGAGAGAAGTTGTAAGCCAACCTCAGCTAAAGTGAGGGTCAGCCTGGAAATTTCAATTTAATCCTTCTGATCAGTCATGGACATCTGAAGGGAGGAAAATTAAAACAAAGCCAAGCAACTAACAAAATCCCCAATCAAACCGATGCAGGTTGGGATCAATATTTGTAGTTCTTATGGCTTGTTTCAGTGCACCTGGGAGATGTGACAGTCTTTGCAGAGGCTTTGCCCAAGACTGAATTTGATGCTAGCATCCAGATCTTTCCAAAGTATATCCATGTGTACGTTCACACTTCTGTATTCAAGGAAGGGAGGCCCATTCAACTGCCAGACACTGAAATCACAGCAAAGCCTCCTGCATCAGCTCTGTTTATCATTTTCCAAGTTTGTCAGATTTGTACTTTATTTACTTACCCATGTTTTCTGACTAAACAGGATAAGCTTACTAGTGCAAAGTGTTTCCTAATTTAAAAAAAGAAAAATTACAAGATGCAGATTCCATAAACACTCTGCACAGAAAATTTATTTACTAGAATCTCTCTAGAAACTGATGATAAAGAGGCAAGGTGGTACCAACGTCTCCAAGATCTGGCTTGAGGTGTTTTGCTCGTTCTTTCAATATTAAACAAATCACAATATTTGAGATTAGGAAAGATTTTTTCTTTTGAGTCACGTTGTTAATGAGATAGCCTAGGGTACAGACGTGACCCACACAATAGAGAAATAGAGAGCAATGGTCTCAACCAATTCCCTACTTCAAGGAATCATTAACTGATCTGGTTTGGTTTGATTTGGTTTCCCTCTGTCTCTCATTCTCTCCTCATCCTTTCCTGTGGGACATTATAGTTTTGGCTATCACTACAGATCATAAGTTTGTTAGCAGGAATTGGAAAGAGTCCCTTGAGTGTTCAATGGATCTCTCTGGACTAAAACTCTCTTACATGATTGCCCCATCTTCCTGTTGGTTTGTTCAGAGCAGTGGCTTTATTTTTTGCACACCTATTTAATCAACTACGTCAGTAGATCTGAATTGTCAATGTGCATTTAACATACATTTCAAAAGAGTCTCAAGTTTCGAAGCTAACAGTAGGAAGAAACAGAAATGTTGAGAAAGGAAAGCTCTAGGAGAGGTTCTGAAAGGGAGAGCTAAAAAAAACTAGAAAAATCTTCTCAGGAATGAAGTGCAAAAGCCCCATGTAAGTAATTTAAATAGAGGTCTGAAATTGCAATCAGGAATCTGTTTCAAAAAAAATCTTATTCTGGCAAAAAAAGTGATGATTACGTGGTTTCCCTGTATGATGTAATTATTGTTAAAGTTTATTTAAAAAAAAAATTAAAAGGTAACTTTTCTTGATGAGGTGTCAACATTTGTATGAATTAAGTGCCAGAAGGCAATCTGCTTTACAGGTAATGGAACAGATCTATATTGATAGCTATGCAGATACGTAAGCTTCAATTACCTACAAATGACAATTGAAAATGGGAGAAAATAAACTCATTCAATTAGATTAGTTTAAAAGATTAATTCTCATTTTATTGGTAATGTATGCAACTGTGGTAAATGCTATGTAATTTTTTTAAATTGAATGTCCTTCTGGCATAATGTTGATTTAAGAACTCTCTTCAGTTGTACTGTAATTTGAAGTTTCTGTTCCATTACCTTTCTTCCTCTATGGTTAGGAATTTTGATATAAACTGCATGAGATAATGAGATGGCTTATGGAGACAGGGATTAGAGTAAGGATAAAGAGAATGTAGCTGCTGTATTCTGACATTTGATACTGTTAACAGTCTTAGTTTTGCCATTTTAGAAATAGATCGTAAGTGTATCTGAGAATGAAAGCCAGATGGTCAATGGGGAAAAAATAAATCCTTTTGTCATCTTTCTTTATGATACAATTTCTCTTTCTATAACTATGTAGGTCAAGAATGAATAAAACAATAACTTCAGCGATGAAATTCAGACAGAGATAGTACTACTACTTAAAAAACCCCAACAAACCGGCTACTGCATTTTTCCAGCTAGAACAAGGCTGTAGTGTATCAGCTTCCCCCAAGTTGCCTCTCCTACACAGACTCTCTGTAGACATTTGTCTCTGCCTTCATCCTTACCCAAAACACATGGTTACAAAATAATTTCTTAGTTTTTCCATTTAAGAATGCATCCTTTCTGTAAGATTGCTGTCTGGCTTCAGAGCTGCTACGTTTACATCTATGGTCTTGACAAAGGGCAATCATGATTAACTTGTTACATTTGGTAGAATATTGTTTGTGTTTGAGAAAAAAAGTAAGCAAGTGAGTTAAAAGTCTTCACATTCCTTAAGCAAAAACTCATTATTCCAACCCGTTGGGGGAATTTATCTCCTTTGCAGTAAAGAAGACATTACCCTTAATCTGACTTCATAGGTGTTATTTTTATAGTGCACCAAATATATATAAAACTCTGGTTTCTATCTAGAAATAACCAAGTATTAGTCAAATAATATTAAATGTTAAATAAATGGATGCATTAAACAATGTACATGTGTGGATATATAACAGATAAAGAGAAAGATATTGAATGCCATTGCTAGAATTGGAATACTTTATTTTACAGTATGGATGTCCTGACATAATTACTAACATCAAGTCCTTATCTACTTAGTACCATATGACACTCCTTCAAACTTGAAAATGTTCAGAAGACGTGTCAGCAGCTCGTGCTCTTTCTGACAACGAAATCTGGTTTTGACAAATACCTGAAGGTTTTTATAGGTGAACAGAACAAAGCCATGAACCTCTGCGTGTTTTCTGTCAGCAGTAAAAAGGCTAGTGTTGGTAAAACACAGTCCTATTTCCTGCTATATCTCAATTTTCAATTAAGTGAAATTCATCAGCTGGAAGAGCTTTGAGCTGCTGTGCTTTAAGGAACTACAGAAATACTGTGTTACTGTCAGTAGCAGAGCATCCTACTAGTCTTGGTATTCTAAGTGTTCTTCTTCATGAGCCTGAGCTACCAAAATATAAAATTAAATAGATATATCTTATTATTAATAATCCCCTGTTAGGCCTATTGGTCTGTAATACTGTTCAGTTTTCAACTCTTTTATTGTATGGTTCAGAGACCACGCAGGGGCTTGGAGAATGCTTTCAGCAGGTCATTGCTGAAACTGTGAGATGAAATGAACATAAAAGATACCAGAAAAAGCTGTAAAAAGCAGATCCAAATTATACTGTTATACTACAGCAATGTCTGAATGCAAGATGGGGGAGAAAGGATGGAAAATGTTGGGTGTTGTAATAGACCCAGTTACACTGGTGGGGCCCCACTGAACTACATGACTTTGTGCTTGTAAAAGTTGGTCATAGGATTTGTATGATTTTAGTACAGTTCCTGTAGTTACGGAGAGCAGGCCTTGCATTTAAGTGGGTTTTCTTTCAGTCCTACCTCTGTGGTTTTAGTTTTCCATTGCATATAATACTGTTGCAGGATCTACTGTCATGAATTCAAAACACAGTCCACAAATATAAAATCAAAAAAAGAGCTAATGGAAAACACTGGATAGTAAAACTTCCCATGTCTTCGACAGCTCTCAAACACCTGTTAAAAATTTGTTTTGTAACCTGCTCTGAAATGTGGTGGAGATTAATGCTTGTGAGTCCCTTGTGAAAATGTAAAATTATCACTGTTTAAAGCTTCACGTACAGGTTGACAGAAAACATTCATCTCAAACACATCTACTGTGTCCCACCAGGACTATTCCAAGCTGATGCCCTTTGCATTCAGATGAAAAGAATAACTATCCTGGTCAATGCTGTTCTTTGACTGTTTGAAAGCAAATGTGATCTGTTTAGTTATTAACCTAAAGTGATTATTGCTCAGAAGTGAAGATATTTAAAAGTAAAAGCGATCAATACAATGAAACATTTCCTTTCTTTCATTTTACTGTGTTTAGACTGGCCTAAGCTTGCATATATTACAAAGGAAAAGGCTGTTTAAGATCTGTTAATTTTTGTCTATATAGACAATACAGACTATATAGACTTGTTCATAGGAAAAGGGACTGTCAATCAAGAAGAAAGATAATGTAGGGGATGCAAAAAGATATTTATTTGCCTTGTGTATAATGACAATCTTAGAACTAAAAACATCTTTTTAAGCAAGAGATGTTCTCCGTAACATTTTTTTTCCCACGCAGTCCTTGATAAACTCCTTGGCTTCTCTTTTCAGAGTACCCCTGCATATGTAGAAGCCGGCTCATCTGTATTTTGAGGATGAAGGGTCATTTTAAACTCCACAACCCATTAACAGCAGGTTTACTGAAATTTAAACATTCAGTCTCTAAGCCCTCTGCAAAGGCAATATAATCAGTTAGACCTTATTTCACATCTTCCCTCTCTGATGATACAGATTTAATCTAGAGATATTGCATTTGCTGATCTGTAAAACCAGGAATTCTCTTTCTGTAGGTCTCTGCCTCTTTGTGATGTGCTTACCTCTCTGTTTCCAGACTTGCAGTTATGCTAAGAACAGACGTCCTGCTGTTTGACTGGAGCCGTAGCATTGTGTATTTGAAGATAATCCCTAGACCACCAGCATCTTTTCGGCATCTGTGAACATAAAGGTTATGACAGTTGCCCCTTCTGAGTGTAATCTTTGGTTTTACAAGAATTCTGCTAAAAGATTTTCAAGCTGTGATTATCTCTTCCTGCTTTGTGTGGTATTGCTAAGGGAAAAAAAAAAAGTGGAAGTTTTAAAAGCAATACATTCTACAGTGTTTTAAGACCTTCGATTTGCAACTAAATTATGTACTTAGCTTTACACACTTGACTTCTTTGGACCATTTAACAGTTTACACTGCAGCACATGTTTAAGTGTTTGCAGGATCAAGATCCACATCCTCTCTGCACCATTAAAAGTTTTGCAATTGAACAGTGGTTAGATTCCCCAAGGGGTTGTCTTTTATGTATAAATGGAGAACATCCATGGCTTGCATCTGGGATTTCTCATCTTGTTTGAGTGATCTAATCTCCTTAGTGTGTATGAGTGTACTCATGCACTTAAATATGTAGACATAGTAATGACAAAAATAAGCTTGCTGGGGAAAAAAAAAAAAAAGGACG
>VYZM01012531.1:142863-171076 GCA_013398915.1 Dromas ardeola
ACTAGAAAGAAAATTATCTCTATCTCAGCTGAAACCAGGACAATTCTTTAAAACATTTCCCTCCATTTTGTGGAAACTTTTAAACATTTTGTTTTCTGGCCAGCTCTATAAATTATCCATTACTTCCCTGTATTCTGACTGCCTAGCAAAGCTCAGGGCAATTTTCAATATTCCAAACCATTGACTAACATTTAGTGTACAAACTAGAAAACAGTTAAACTCTCCGAATTTTCCTTTTGCTTTTTTTCTTCTCACATTAATTTTCACCTCCAGTTCTCTGGGCTTCTCTCCAATGCTAGTCTGGAGCAGTTTGTCATAACTTATGTGTGTGTATATATATATATATATGTTTATATATGCATATGAAGAATATACATGTGTGTGTGTGCATAAAGGAGATTTGATGATATTGGTGGATATAGGGTGTTTATTGTTTTGTCCTGTGGATTAAACTGTAAATCTGCCTAAAGCATCTAAGCAGCATTTTTACTGCATGATGCCATTCAATTTTCTGTTCAGTGTAAGTCACATTACAGACACCAAATTTTAATATATAGGTTTTTTTTCTGTTCATGACCTGTATCACCTGATACTATCAACTCTGTGCAAAGACCTTCTAAGCCATCTGAAAGAAAACTGTAGTTCTTTCTTTGTGTAGCTTTTGTGAATAACAAAACTGTTACGCTGATAGCTCTGGAATTATTGTCCAGCGTTTCAGTCCTCGGTCTTATTGCAGAACTTAGGTAGCACCATGGAGTCAGTTCATAGAGTCATAGAATTGGTTAGGTTGGAAAAGACCCTTAAGATCATCGAGTCCAACCGTTAACCTAACACTTCCAAGTCCTAACACTAAATGATGTCCCTGAGCATCTTTTAAATACCTCTAGGGATGGGCCATGAAGTTGGTGAGGTGTGATTTCCCCTTCATAAATCCCTGCTGACTATGCCCAGCCACCTTCTTGTCCTTACTATGTTTGGAAATGGTTTCCAGGATGGTTGGCTTCATCACCTTCCCATGGTTCAAGGTGAGGCTGACCTGCTTGTAGTTCCCAGATTGTCCTTTTTGTACTTCCTGAAGACAATGGAGACATTTGCTTTCTTCACAACCTCAGGAAGATCCCCAATGGCCATGACATTTCAAAGATAATTGAGACATTGGCCAGCTGCCTCAGCATATGCAGCTGTATCCCACCCAGTCCCATCAATTTATTTATGTCCAGTTTGTTTAAATGTTCCCCAACCTGATCTTCCTCTACCAAAGAGAGACCATTCTAAATGATTTACCTGGCTTTATTTTGTAGATTTTGAAAATTCAGCATCTTTCGTGCTTTCTATAATTATTTCTGGACTTTTCAGTAGCTTGAGTAAAGCATTATCCGTTATTGTAAAGCAATCCTACCAATGTTCTATGAAAATCTTCAAGTTTCTGCAAAAAAACTTCCAAGTTTTAAACACTGCAGTTGCAGTGCCCACTGGAATAAAAAAAATTAAACCTGTCAATTCAGAGGCCCTTTCTTTCAGCTGTAATTTCACGCTGGAGCTATTCTCTGTACAGTAAATTTTAAGGCTGCTTTTCCAATCTGTGGAAATTTATATAAGTAAATATGAAATGTAGCTAGCAAGATATTGTAGTCTAACAGGGCACATTAGTGACTTAAAGTGGTGAAAAACACTGCTATGTGTAAATAAAATGATCAAACTTCATATGAGACTTCGTGTCTTGTTCCATGGCGAAATTCAAATAGAATCATAGAATTGCCTAGGCTGGAAGGGACCTTTCAGGTCATCTAGTCCAACCATCAACATAACTCTGACAAAAACCGTCACTAAACTATATCTTTTAATGAACACAAGAAATTGCTTACAGTTTACTGTGAGCTTAATGCATAAGTGCAAATTCATTAGTTTTAACAGTATTTATGTATTACATTTATTTTTCTTAAAGCTTCCAGAATAACTGTCTAGGCATATCTCCATGAATGAAGACAAAGTACTGGAATATACCTGCAAAGTGCTTGTTTTTAAATAATCTGATCATAAATCAATAGATAGGTTTTGTAGATTTTCGCTAGTATAGGCACAAAGCATATATTGTTTTACTTTCTCATGAAGCTTTTGTAACTGTAACCTATGGGCTCTAGAGGAGTCAACTGATTAATAGAAATCATCAACACTATTTAGGGAAACATTTCTCAGCTGCTTGGGAACAGAGTGTTTTGTCAGCAGTTCAATACGAAGACGTACTCTCTGACCTTGATTCTACATTAACCTTATACTCTGTATTACGAGCATTTGGCACTGTGGACGTGATTGAAGATGTCCCACACTATAACTCCGCAGGACTGAGAGGGCTGCATGTGTGTGTGTGCGTGCGTGTATCTTTGTGGTTGTTTCAGCGGTAGTTCTAGAGGTAGTTTTCAGTAAAGAGTTCCAGAAAAGCTTACTGAATGAACATTAAAGCCATTAAAAAAACCCCTCGATGAGATAGCTCTAAGCCACTGAGACTCATTTGTACTAGAAAAGAAAAACATCTGTTTATTTTTTAAAAGCTCTGCTATCAGCGGTTTTTCAAACACACGCTCCAGAAAACCAAAACAAAATAGCAGAAAGCAAAAAACCTGGATGTATGCCATTGCTTATAGCAGTGTGATAACAAAATAAAAGCTAAATTTTTGTTATTGGTAGGATAGGGTTTTCCTCCTATTAAAATCTTGGTCTCCTCTGTATATTCCTCTGTAAAAATTCAGAAGATAAGAGAACCTTTCAGACAGAAATGTTAGTTGCCTCTAGAAGTAGTCGCAAACAAAATATCTCAAGGACAAATTTTGTCATGTTTTCTCAAGTAGCAAGAGCGCTTTAGGCCCAAGTTCTACAAAAACGTAAGAACAAACATTTTGATTAGAAACTTTCCAATTTGTGTAAATCATGTGTACAGAGCTGCAGCAGCATCCTGCCATGAAATAATTCTTCCTCCCTTCTAAACACCATCAGGTTCTTTAAAGAGCTGCCACAAATCTGGAACACTATCAACATGTTTCCCCTCCATACCTTGGTATTTAGATTATTTCAGTAGAAGCAATTATGGAGTAAAGTATTACCATTTACAGAATGGAATATTTGGAAGAATCTGGAAGATTATAAATCCCATTAAATAAAAATCCCAGGTGAAATATGAGATGTGAGACACGTATTTTTTTTTCAATTTTATGACTCAGTTTAAAGACAGGTTCTTTCAACATCACTCAGACAAGACTTCTTTTATTATATGTATAGGAATAGCTCCAATTTTGTGTGACTTTCTAAACTAGATCTAGGTGAAAGCAATGACTGGGCATGGAGGTCACCTGGTATAGTGATTTAATTTTCCTAGAAAGCAAAACTGTAATATGCTGAATTGTTATAATTGGAATTGACTTTAATAAAAGTCTGAATACTTGGTAGATGTGAAAACCATCCCTTACATATTATAGCATCCATTTACTTAGATGTCAGTATTTAACTAGTTGAGGACCTTATACTTAAAAGAAAAATAAATCAAAGTTATATGGCAACTTTTCACATATCTCAAAAGCTCTTTCTGAATAAGATTAAGTAGAAATGCAGAAAGCATGAAGAATGCTGTAAGGCCTTGGAGCACAAGTAGCTTCTTGTGAAGGATGCAATTTAAAAAACAGCTTTAATGATGATCTTTAGACAATAATGATGGCTTTGAAACTGCCTTGTTTTCTTGACCAAGTCAAATGCAGAATGTTGCTCCAGGGTACATGTTTTCCTGATCGTCTTTTCCTTTGGCCATGAGCACAAGCGCACTGAGTGGTGATTCGCCTACAGCACTGATAAAAACCAGTGTGTTGATGAAGGATTCTAATACAGGGCTCAGTAAATGGGCAAACCTGCTTATTGAATGTAGCAATGTGGTACTTCACAGCTTATCTTGCCATTCAGCTCTTAATTATTACTCAAAAGGAAGTGCATATCCTTGTTATCAGCAGCAACTGGATTTACTGGGGACAAAATTTTGTTCAGTCTCTGGTGCCTTTGTAAAAGAATCTAGATATTGTAGTGGTCTTTGGCTCTACCTTTTGTGGAGTCCCTTATAAAAGAAAACTGTTCTCCTGTTGTGCTGTTTATGGAAATGGTAGGCTTAATTTGAATATTGCAGCAAATATAACCCTAGAAACATCAATGGGCAAGTTAAGTCCTTTATCAGCTATACGAGTCTAAGAATATCTTTTACCTATATATATGAGAAAAGGCACAAGCACACAAACACATAGATGTAAGAAAGGCAAAGTTGTATAAAATGCATTTTCATTTCTTATATGTGCAAAAAATGACTTTGGAGTGAAACTGGAAATAGCTGAAGGGCTCACTGTTCCCTTGGGATAAAATGCACAGCTAGCTAACATAGATATCTTTCAGGAAGGATTGACCCCATGTATTATCTTTAACTTGTTAATATGGCACACTGAACAGTTTCATTATTGAAGTTTTGGGTTGCATTTAAGTTGGCCTTTCAGGGAAATCTAAAATATCCGTTAAAACCTCACAATTAAGTGTGAAAATTTTTAAATGCTTTGATGTTATAGAAAATACATGCAATTCTCCAGTTGTTGGATGAAAGACAGAAAAAAAGATTTTAAAAGGCTCTTCTAGATGAAGAAAAGGATATTCTAAACTTACAGGCTTATACACATTCATGTCTGGTTTGACAAGCTCTTATTTATGAAGGAATGATTTTAAACCGAACAACAAATTTTTAAGAGGATTCAGGATTTGTAAACTGTTACTTCTTTTTGTAATTGATTATTCTTGCAGTATCTTGGTTGAGCCGCACTCTAAATGTACCACTGACTTCTCCATTACTTAAAAATATACTTCTGTCTATGTTAAAATTAATAGTAATTGTGAAATTAGCTTTGATGAGAACAAGACTAGATTTTTGCCTTTTGAAAAGTATTAGTACTAAATCACACTGTTATGAGTTTTTCACAAACATTATCACAAGAGTTTATTTCCACAGCAAACCCTGAGGTCATGGTCCCCTGGTTATTGTCTCTAAGTCATAGCTGTGGTCCCCCCATGGATGTTGTCTCCAAGTATTGTACCTATGAGGTAGCACCTCTAGCAGATCTAAGAACAAAGCTCAAATCTTCTGATGAGCGTTAATGCATCTGAAGTGCTCTGGGGCTAGAAACAACAGTCCAGTTTTCTGTTGTCTCTACTCAGTCAAAACTTCTCTCTCTGATTTTGAGTTGTGTGGTAAAATAAAATATCTTTATTGAAATTTTGTAGATAGCCATACACTTCTCTGCCTATGAAATCTTTTGGTTATATCCCTGATTTCAACTTTGGGTACACATATTTTAATTCCACTTGGCCATCTTAAGCATGCATCTGTTGCCATGTTCATTAGTAATGAATGTGTATTCTCATGTGCATATTCTCATGTGCATGAGGAGATGCATAATATGTAGTGACTCCTTTGTTAGAACTCTATTGCCTTTCATATCCAGAAATGTATAGAAGGGAAAAAATCAGACCACAGGACATCACTGTGTGCTCCTTCATATCTGGTGTGGGCGGGATGGCAGTGGGCTCAGGATTCTACTGGCCAAAAAGCCAGATGAAATATTTTGAGGGAATGACATAAAATTCCAGTCAGGTACAGATAACTATGTTGTATTCATTCTATGGGTCCCCAAAATATCAACATGGACAGGTCTGCAATTACGCTGTAATTAGGTCCCCAACTGTGCCTATTTTCAGTTCCTTCCTTTTCCTACCAGGAGGTCTGTGAATGCATGGCACAAGAAGAATCTAGTCCAAATTAAAGCAGGCTGGCAAAACTTCCGACAAAACAGTTTGTCCTGATGAAAAGTACCTGAATTCCTGTGAAATTTCAGTTAAACAATAGTCTGGTTCTTTGCCTGGCAGGCTGCTTAGGAGACCAGGTTTCCTGAGTCTGTGGTCCCTGACAAATCCGTCATGACTTCTTCTGAGGCTGAGAATCTCGAACAATAAAACAGGGAAGCTTAAAGTACAGAAGACTTTAAGACAAGTGTGGTGGGTTGACTCCAGCTGTTAGCTGAACCCCCACCCAGTTGCTTACTCAATCCTCCCCCAGCGGGATGGGAGAGAGAATCAGAAGAGCAAAAGTGAAAGAAATTCGTGGGTCGAGATAAAGACAGTTTAATAAGCAAAGGGAAAAAAATGGGAAAAAAACAAGCGATGCAAAAGCACTCACTCACCACCAGCTGACCAATGCGCAGTCAACCTCTGAGCAAAGCCTACTTTGGATAAACTCTCCCCAAGTTTTACTGCTGAACGTAACATTGTATAGACCCTCTGGCCAGCTAGGGTCAGCTGTACCTGTTGTGTCCCCTCCAAATCTCTTGCCCACACCCAGCCCTGGTCGGGTAGTTGGAGAGAGAGCCTTGACGCTACACAAGCACTGCTCAGCAACAGCCAAAACACTGATGTGTTAACAACACTGTTTTGGTCACAAATCTAAAACACAACACTACGTGGGCTGCTATGAAGAAAGTGGACTCCATCCCAACGAGCATCCATACAATAAGATTTCTAATGTGTTTGGCCCTGCATTCCATAAAAAAAAAAAAAAAAGAAAAAGTGGCTGTGTGTCAGTTGCAACTGTTTTCTAGGGGAGACAGAGCACTTTTGCTCTGTACTAACACCCTAACTTCCTAGGAAAATGCTAGGATGTTACATCAAAATACTTTTGCCAATTACCCAGTTTTCACTAGGAAGTGGTGATTGCTCGCAAACAGTAAAGTCTTCATGTTTGCAAATAACCTGTTTGTCATCATAACTTCTCCTTCTCATGCATGTTTCCCAAAGAAGGGAGAAGTTAGGGATCCTATATTTACAACTTTTCGATTTAGATGTTGTATGCTATTCACTATTTTTCTGCTGCCTGAGTTTCCAAAACCCCTTCTTTTGCATATTTGATGTTTACCTGCATAACTTGGTAGTGTAGAAAGGGAAGGAATGCAGCACGAGTCATTTCTGCAGGAGAAGTCAGCATGAGGCTTGTGTATCATTAAAGTTACAGATGGGTGGTTTAATACGACTTAAATGATGCACTAGCTTTGGACTGACTCTCACGCTGTGTGGACTGTGGGCCAGGCTTTTAAAAGTTTGAATCTCTAGCTAAATATAAATACCTAGCTGTTCACTGGAAGTTAAACAGTTTTTGGGGATGTTAGCATCTTATTTATTTTTGTATGTCATAAGCATCTGGTACCACGTGGCTCTCAGAATTGCGATGTTAGGATGATTGCATTCTTATCTTAAAGCAGAATCAATCCCACTTGAAATCTGCTGTAGGCAGTAGTGGCTATCTAACTTGTAGTTAATTGTCCTGTAGCGTTAGTCCTTAAAGGTTCTTTTAGTTTCCTGAGTGTGGGGTTATTGCACCCTTTTTAGGTATGTACTAACAACATCTTCTATTAGGGACAAATTCATGGATTTTTTTTAAAGAATGTTTCATTAAAGAAATGAGGTTAATAAATGTGTCATAATACAGCCTGCAGGTGAAAAACTCTGTATCAGCCACAGACGCATTGCCAGTTACCCAGGTGAGCAGCCAACAACATGGGAAGGGCTGGTGGGTGGTGAAGTTATTTTGCTTCCTCACATACCAGCTTGGCTCTTCATTCTCTTTATAATTATATATGAGAACACATTATACAAGCAATCAGGCTCAGGAGAACTCCTCTTATTTATTATCTGAATAAAGTACATTGACATTAAATAACTATCATGAAGAAGTAAGTCATTGTCTCCCACAGGGAAGCTGTTCCTTTATCTTGTCTTGGAGATTGATAATTTCAGAGCCCACAGACAGGTCTCATCTTCTTTTCCATGTTTTTCCATTTACATATGCTAATGGCTATTCTGTCTGTAGGTTGTACCATTTTCCTAAAGCCATTGTTACAGAAAATTAAATTTCTCAAAATTGATTGATGACACAGTTAAAAATTTAACTTAATTAAAAAGTATAATTAGTAGCATGTGAGCTAACCTTGACAGAAAAAAATGCAGCATGAGGAGCAGACTTAAAGAAGTGCTATCACAAAAATAAGCCAATGTAATACATAGAATGACATTTATTATGATCCCTCAGATCCCATATTGGTTGAACAGAACAACTATTTTATCACTATAAACATTATCAGAGTTATTTTCCTCAAGGAAAAAAAAAATATTTCTTGATTCTCATAAGTGGAAACATAACTGTCTACCTCAAGTTTTATAAGAGTATATTAAGCCTTCTTGTGTAGTAGTCATAGATGCCAATACAGTTCATCTTGTTGAATGAGAAGAAAAGAAACATACCATGCAGAAATACCTCCTTCACTACTGTGTAATTTAATGTCACACCTATTTTCTGTAGAAAGTGCCATTCATTTGGGTTTCACCTTCTCACCTTTCACCTACACACCAAAGAGTGGGGAAAGAGGAAAGCAGCACCTCACTTGTGCAAGGAGTTGCCCTTGTGTACAGCTGAATCTTCTACTGAAACTTGTATTGCACATTTCCAGAGTCCCAAGGAGGTGTTGGTACGGTGAAGAAAAAGTGTTTTCAGGGCCCCACAACTCTTCAATCTGTGATGATTTGCTGTCTACAGTTCTTACATTCAGAGCTCTCAAGTCGCCAATCTCTACAGTTGAGCAGGACAAGGATTCAGTAAAATATTCAGCAAAGTTTCCCTGCTGGCTTTGCCCTGAGTGCCAACTGCATGGCAAATCACAATCTTATTTTATTTATGTATGAAAGCTGAGATTGCATTTAAAAAAAAAGCTACCAAATCACAAACACGAGGAAGAAGAGAGGGATCGTGGGAACAACTAGATAGCACTGTGTATGACATCTGCAATGTGGGTAGGAGGAAGAGGGGACAGGTTTTAACTTATGCCTAGGGCTTCTACCAATCTAACGTTACATCTACATGTAAATGGTATCAATATATTTGAATTAATCTGTCCTGAAATGGAGTGTCCCAGACAAGCTTCTTAACAGGTCAGCCTTCATGTTCCAAAGGAGGATGTCTGTAGGTTTAAATACAATATCCCATATCCTCCCTTCGATTACATACATAATTGATACGACATTATCCATTCTGGATGTTTGAAGAAATATGAAAACATTTTTTATGGACATTAAATATGAAATGAGGACGTTACTTCAGCTGGTGCTTCAGCCAAATACATCTGAGTTCCTTTTGGTTATGACACACTGACTTGTAGTATTTAGATCATGTAGGTTTTAGTGCTCACAGACTGGGCTTCTTTCTTTAGAACAGAGTTCCCTTACAGGTCTAAGTTTAAATACTTCATTAGATTGCTGAACTAGAGATAAAACAATTAATTTTTTAAGTTGAAAACTCAGCAGTCTCCCTAGGGATTACAGTCTTGGACTTTTTCTTCATTGCTGGTTTATCCTAGCTCTTCAGGAGGAAAATGAGTTCCCAAATCCTAAGGTGACCTTCCACATCTTATTAAAGACAACATTTCTAAAATTTCTGTGTCTAGGTCTGCAAGTGTATTGTGTATCTTGCTAAAAAAAGTCTGTACTTTCATTTCCTGCAGGAAGAAACTAGAGACAAAAAGGTTAACCCTGGGGAGCTGAGGTTTAGAGTTCCTATCTCACAATGATGTAAAAAAGCTGTTAAATGGGCCATTTGGAGGGGCCAAATTCCAACAGTACTTCTATAGAACCTGTTTTTTCTCAGGAGCTTTGCTCATGCAACCTGAGGCAATTAAAGCTCCAACACTTCAATGCATGACAAATTTCCTTTTGTCTATAGTGAAGTAAAGACATATCTAAGAGTATTTTCTGGTTGCTGTGTTTTTTGCCTTGATGCAGATGTTTGGATTTCAATAATAAAGTAGTGTTCACTCAAGTTTTCATCGCTGCTGTGATTTCCTTCAGAGTGAACCAAACAAAGCAATGAATATAAAATTGGCCCAATCTAGTCTGGATCTAATTTGCGAGTAAATGTTAGACTACAGTGACAGTTAAAGGAGGAAGGAAACTCAGACAGGGCCCACTGAGTTACTGATATTCCCAGATGCTGCATGTTGACAGGTAAAATTTGTCTTAGGAGGTTAAGGCATTTTTTTTCTTGGTTATGCCTTTATCTTTCTTACTGACATATCAGCAGTTGCAGGAGTGACATTAAGGCACACTGGCTTTTAAAATAGCTTTTCACAAAGGTACTTTTATATTGTTTTCTTCAAAAATTTTCAAAAATGAGTGTCAAAAGCCCTAAGGATTGGCAATGCAGGAGTTCAAGTGACATTATTCAAAGAGATTGAGCAAAAGCACTTGACAAAATGAGTTAAAGTTGTTAATCTACACCCTAATATACCCTGTGCTAGGACAATAAGCATATTGCAGGTGAATGTATGTAAGACATAGTTTTACACCAGCATGCTAGTGTGTATATTCAAAAGTTTATACTGTTTTACAGTCTGAATTCTGCCATACACATCCCAATTGGATAACCATCTTGATGTGCAGCAGATAATTTCCCAGATATAAAAACTCAAAATGGCCAAGAACTTGGTTACGCCAGCGTAGGGCCACATATTTGGTAGCCACATTGAAAACTGTGAAAGATATGGCTCTTTTCACTGTTGAGCAGTCTTCGCCCCTTCTGGTGATGTTGGTATGATTAAGGTTGAGTGCCGTCTCTAAAAGAAGTTTAATCCTTTTGCTGCATTGTAGTCATATGGTAAATTTTTATAGCTATAACTACTCCTGCTTTATTTGTTACCCCAGCAGGGCATGGCTGAGATATAACAATATTGCACAGCAGGGCTGTCTCTTTTCACAAAACATTTCATTGAGGCTTTTGAGCTATCTCCTACTAATCAGATTTCTCACCGAGTTGCCCACCCACCCAAATCAAGTGTGGTCAGTGGACCTGGCAGGTTACCACGTTCCAAACAGTTTAATGAATATCTACCCATTTAATTTTGCTTAAGAAGAACCAGCAGGGTGGCTTCATAGGGTGGGATTATTGCCTCTGCATCCTGTTGTTCTTGAATGCGGGTTTTATTCCTGCTTCTGCAATTTGAGTTGGTAAATGTAATCCGAGATAGTACATTTGATCTTGCTGCTCCTGGCAATGGAATCCCATCGAGCCATCTATTCCAAAACAATGTGTGGAGATTTCTTATAATCCTAAATATTGCCTGACATAAAATAGCCTATCTAACTGTAGAGCAACAGCTGGCATGCTGAGGATATATTCATTTGCACCCTTCTGCACTGCCTCAAGCAGATATCACTATACATAAAAGAATTGGAAGATGACATTAAAAATATTATTTGTAAAGACGGTATTTGTTTCCACAGATGTTTTCAGTCCTCTTTTCTTGTTCCTGATGTTTTGCAGTTTCGTTCTTATTCTTGTTTCTCTGGTGGTACCTGTGATGCAATTTTGAAACTTTAAAAAACAATATTCTTTGCAGAATCTTCCTTGTAGAATTGCAATTCGTTTTATAACTGTTACAATATAAATCATTAATTACTTCTTAGGCATATTATCAGACAGCTTTCTGGTTCAGAGGATTAAGAAATTAAACCAAAAGCAGATGAAAACTGAATAGCAGATAACTTGGATAGGTTCTGAAATACCCATTATTTTGCTGTCTGGTTTACGCCTCACACAGTACAAGGCACTCCAGAATTCAGTCTCAGTTCTGTATATAATTGCAATTTTTTTGATAGCTGTGTTCCAGCTTTATCATTAGGGACTTAACTCTGCAATTGCTTATGAACAGAATTCCCATTTAAGTCCCTGAACATGCATTCAGATTCCAGGACAGAAAAAATGGCCTGTAGAAATAAGATTGCAAATACAGCTATAAGCAAGTGGACTGCTAAAAGTGTCATACAAAAGAAGACACTTAGCCTACAGGTTTTCATCTGATCAGAAGTTCCTGTAATACAATAAGAAAGATATAGCTGTCTGGAAGATGAAGTGAATAAAATGAAGTGAAGGTGTAAGACAGAAAATGGAAACTAAACTAGTTTCTTTCTTTCTTCCTTTCTTTCTTCCTTTCTTTCTTCCTTTCTTCCTTCCTTCCTTCCTTTCTTTCTTTCTTTCTTTCTTTCTTTCTTTCTTTCTTTCTCTCTTTCTCTCTTTCTCTCTTTCTCTCTTTCTCTCTTTCTCTCTTTCTCTCTTTCTCTCTTTCTCTCTTTCTTTCCCCAGCCCATATGGTTAGATTACATTTCTCTCCACTCTACCTCTTATGGTGGGATTTGCAGGATGTTACTTGGCGAGCACAGCTCACAAGCATTCCTTAACACATTGTCTCATGGAGACAAAGTTTGTTTTCAAACAGAATCACAGAATGGTTCGGGTTGGAAGGGACCTTAAAGATCATCTAGTTCCAACCCCCCTGCCCTGAGCAGGGACACCTCCCAATAGACCAGGCTGCTCAAATCCTCATCCAGCCTGGCCTTGAACACTTCCAGGGATGGGGCATCCCCAGCTTCCCTGGGCAACCTGTTCCAGTGTCTCACCACCCTGACAGTAAAGAATTTCTTCCTAATATCCAGTCTAAATCTACCCTCTTTCAGTTTAAAACCGTTACCCCGTGTCCTATCACTAAACTCCCTGATAAAGAGTCCCTCCCCATCCTTCCTGTAGGCTCCCTTTAGGGGGACTATAAGGTGTCCTCAGAGCCTTCTCTTCTCCAGGCTGAACAGCCCCAACTCTCTCAGCCTGTCCTCATAGCAGAGGTGCTCCAGCCCTCTGATCATCTTCGTGGCCCTCAGCTGAACCTGTTCCAACAGGTCCGTGTCCTTCTTGTGTTGAGGACTCCAGAGCTCGATGCAGTACTCCAGGTGGGGTCTCACCAGAGCAGAGTAGGGGGGCAGTTTTGTTTGTGGAGAAATGATTATACTAAATTTTTCAATGTGACTGTCCTGATACAGGATCAGGGTCTTGACACAGTCCAGGGTCTTGGACTTTTCAGAATGGAAGAGTGGCTTAAACACAGCACAGTCAAAAAATAGAAGAGGGTGTTGACGGGATACTCTGTTAGAAACGTCAGAGCTGCACTAAACATTTACCTTTTAACTGCCACAAGCAGCCTGAAACATTGAAGCTGCATGGAGAACAAATCGATCATCTACACATTGATAAGATCCACCTGAGCTTCTTCTCCAGGCTGAAGAGTCCCAGCTCTCAGCCTCTTCTCATAGAAAGGATGCTTCAGTCCCTTCATCATCTTCATGGCCCTTCACTGGATTTGCTCCAGTGTGTCCATGTCTCTCATATATTGCTGAGCTCAGAATTGGACACTGGACACCATGTATTGTTATATCACTAAGAACTAGAAGGCAGATAGGAAGAATAATATAGCAGAAGCTCCAAAGCAACATTTCAAAATGATCACATGTGACTACCAGAATTAACGCACCAGAGCTGTGGCTTTCAAAGGCTGCAAAACTCACACAAAAATAACTGTTAAAAAATGTGAAAGAACTGGTTTCTTTAAGAGAAATCAATGCAAATCAGAAATCAGCATTGGACATTTTGGATCATCTTCGCAACAGAGAGGTTTAGAAATTATATTATGCTGTTGTGGTGCTGCAAAAAAACCCCCCACATTTTAATCAATCTTTTTACTCAGTATTTCCCCTTTTCCAGGTGCAGTGGCTGAGGGGAGAAGACAATGGCTAACCTACTGTACTCCAGGAAGCAAAACCTGAGAGATGAATAAAATGGAGTTATTGAACTAGTTAATGAGTATGCTGAAAGCATCTGTCTTTTCATTCGGTTTATAATTTTTCAAAAGAATGCTAATATATTTTGATATGACAGAATGAGTGAATAGGAAAACCAACAGCAGTAGTGCACTGGAAAAAAAGGGAACTAAAATCTCAAGAGGAACGGGAAATGAGAAATTTTCATGTTCTTCCATAAAGAGAATCACTCTTTATCTAAATTCCTAAAGCCCAGGTTGAAAAGCATAAAGTAAAGTAATGCATTCAATTTCCTGGCTCTAGGTAGTTGCTTATAAGAGAACATCGTGGGGTATATTTCCTGTTCATGTAAATGCTGAGCTTCTGGAATAAATCAATAATATTTTGTCCCTCCTCCCAGGACCATTTTCAAAGGACACTATTGAGAGATGCTGTCAAATTTGAATGTTTGGTTTCTCAGAACTTAAAAATCAAACTCTTGATAACTGCATGTATCATCAGGGGGTTAAAAATAATGAATACCAACTTTTTTTTTTTTCTTCTGTTGCTTAGGAAATAAGATTGAATCTTTCCAAAGTCCGGGAGCTTTATAGCTATATGCTGAATGTTCTGTTCAGCATCAAGGCAAATCCCAAGTCAAGCTACCAGAGATGAAAAACAACAATACCATCGCCTTATCTAAAGCTTTCCTTCAGGGGATTCAAAAACATTCAGTAAACATTAGCAAATTTAAGTAATTCTCTGTGAAGCAGATGATAGTCAGAATTTTCAAAAGCCTGTAAGTGCCAGGAAATCCATTAACTCTCTATTATCAAAGGGCATCCCAGAGTAAGCCAATGAAAAATGGAGTATGTTAGAAGAAAGTCAGTCACAGATTACACAGTCTCTTACTGTCAAAAGAGCATAACTTGAGAAAGAGCTGATGTATGCAGTTAGTTTCCGTTCCTTTTAGGTTCTGATTAAGTGCTCGTTACTGTTGATAGGAATTCTCTCATTCATTTTCATGGGACTTGACTCCCACATTCAGAAAGAGTTCTGAAATTTGGTCTGACCGTTACAATGAGAGCATCTGAAGTGGTGGCGTTTTTTGAACCTAAAACTGGAATCTCACCCTTGGTCATATACAGTGGAGTAGTGACTGTGAGTTAAGAGCCTTCCAAAATTGTGAGGTCTCTGGGTCATGTGCCAAGCCTCTGCTGATCTCTGGTCTTTGCACCATGATCAGATACTGGTGAAGAGAGAAACACAAAGATCAAACACCCATCAAATCTTATTGTTTATATAAAATCAGTAAACATATTTTTAGCTTAGAAACTAAACTAAATCTCAAGTCTTATAACTTACTGTTCTTACTCCACACTTCCTTGGTGGGTGGGTGTTTAAGTTCAGCATCTGAAATCTTTTGGCACAGCATAAATAACCACTCTAGTGAGCTGTCATTAGACATATTGGTTTTACTCCCCCTCTGTAACTGGTTGGTATAAAATAACACCATCAATCTTTTAAAAAGGACCCCTTGTTTTCCTCCTCCAGCCCAGTTACCACCGCTGTCTCTCCATAAGTCATGAATACTCCTAGCACAGCAGGAACACATTAATGATTTATTTTTTCTAGGGAATACCCTTATTACAAATGATTTTGTTACCTTGCTGGGTACTCTCACTGCAGGACATTGTTGCTAATAGATCCCCTCGAGCATTTGCAGTCTACATTCCTCATTTAACTGGATCCCAGGTGCTATGTATGTTAAATACCTCATCTATAATCTCTTTAAGCATGAGATTTCTATCACATTCGGTTTTGTTGGCTAGGCAATTCCTTGCAGCAACAGTAAAAACAGTGCAAAGCTTTTCTAAAAATCATGAGAGAAGTTGCTAGTTGCAGTTATTCTCAGTTGCATGCAGTGATGGGCCCATATTTAGGGAGAACATAATTTCCAACACCCCTTATCTCTCCCACTCTCTATGATTTCTCAGTTTTCTGAAATCCTAGATCACTTTCAGACCCTCCTATTATTTTCTTATACACCTCTCAAACTGTGGCAAAAGTCGTTTGGGCACATTAAAATCCAAGTGAGTTTTACCACTGACTGCAGTGGGAACAGGACTAAGTGCCAAGACTGAATGCTTTTTAAAATGCTAATTTTCTTGCCTTCTGCAACATTTTGATAATAGATCCCTACTAACAGACAGAGGAAATCCTTACTTATCTGAGGGAAAGGTTTCAGAGGTAAAAGAACATAGAAAAAGGCTGAATGGACGGTAAGTCTTGTGCTGACACAGTCCTGCAAGCGTGGGTTGTGCTGGGCTGTGCAAGATGGAGACTGACTCTGTGGTGTCGAGGGCAAAGATTGAAAAATAGTGAGATGTCATTTGGGTTGGGAATGAAGAACGGATCAGCTGGGAGGAGTGTCTCTGTGTCGTAGGAGGAGAGGCTGATGCCCGTCTAGGGAACTTGGTAGTTGTTACAGATTTTGTTGGTTATATAGCAGTTATGAAGAATCTAACCAATGGTGAAGTGGTATGGAGCATGTATATGGAGCAAGTATATGGAGCGTGCAAGCCTCTTGGATTGCATCTCATATGGACTGCAAACCTAAAGGACAGCAATGATGTGAAAGGCCTATGCTTCATGTCATCATCTTTTAATAAATACACATAGAACAAAGTTTATTTGGAGATGCTTGAGGACTGACTTAATAATTTTTCCTGGAGTATTTCTTTGTTGTCCATTTTTTCATGCTTTTGCACATACTTCTTTGTAACTGGAGTTGTAGCTGATGCTTGTATGTGATTAGTCTGTCATGAAAAGCCAAGTTCTACTATTTTTTTAATGTACATTCTTCCAAAATAAGATCTTACTAATTCTAAGTAAAAGCGTTTGAACATGACCCTATATTGTTTGGTATATGTGATGGTTTGCACTTTACAAAGAATCAGAAAATATAAGATTAATTCAAAACACTTATGGGACCATGGAAACAAAGAAATACAGATTGACACTATTTGGTCACTATTTATAAACAGAAACTGAATGATAGGACTTCTGTTTTTTCCAAGTAAATGTTAATTCATCTGAGTGACCTATTGTAGTGTTTAAAATATGGAAACACATCTGTTCATATATGGAGAATAAAACATAAGGTGCCATATTTCATTTACAGTATAAACATGAAATATTATGAAGAAGTGTCCTCAGCTTTGCAGTTCCCACTGCGAAATTGCTTCCAAATTTGACTGGAAATTTTAGTCTATTTCTGAAGTCCTTACACTCTTAGAAGTTTTGCCTTGCAAAGGGACGAGAAAAAAAAACAAAAATTGAATGGATTGGGGAACTATGGGAAGCTGCCTAAGAGGAAGTCTTTTTTGTTTGTATGCATAATTTATAGTTTTTACACATTCCTTTAGAACATATCTGTAGGGTGTATGACAGACGGGCCCTCATCTGTCTGGCTGAGCATTTTCTCTCACCACTCTGAGCAGATAACGTAGGCAGGAATGGCCCCCAAGGGAATGCACCGCGGCTCAGCAGAGCCACCACTGATGGCAGAGCAGCTGAGAGTCAGCCCCAGCTCTGTCTCTGCGTGCTGTGTGACACACAGACTTCAGGGCGAGGTGGCCTCTGCAGATGAAGAAGTAACGGTCAGCCAGGATGCTCCTGCAGGGAAGGGAGAGAGGGGCCACTGTATTTTGTTCAAAAGAAAGGTGACACGTACTGCAGTAAGGATGGTGGCTAGATATGGGATAGAAACCCCGCCAAATTACTGCACTGGGTCACTGCTGATCTGTGGACTTTTCTGACTCCAGAATAGCAGCTGATAAGGGTCTGTTAGCCCATAATTGCCTGTCTGAGTCAGGAAGAGCTAAACTAGAATGGTTTCTTTTATGGTTGGTTTTCCGTAGCATTAATTGTCCAGGTTTATTTTCCAACAGGCAATATTTTCCTACAGTTAATTAATGTGCAATGTATTTACTTGATAATGCTAATATGCAGTTTCTGAAATGCAACATAATCATATGACAACACAATCTGTAACCACGGAGAAGCTATAATGTTATTTATGCACCATCTTTGCAAACAATGACCTACGCTGTGGAACAAGATGTGTCACTGATTGTAGCACCTGTGGGAATCACAGTAATTCAGAAGCAGTAGTAATGTCATCAGAGACATTTGCAGCCTTCCCCATCCAGGGGTAAGAAAATACACATTTTTTCCTCTCACTGGGACCCAGTAGATGGGTAGATTGAAGAGATATACTGGCTTCCTCCTAGACGCACAGCACCTAATCTTTCAGTCTTTGTTGTTTTGGTTCTGATCCATAAATTCTCTAATGGTTCTGCAAAATTTGTTAGTTCTCCCATATTTAAGAAAAGCTGATACACAAGTTGCATGTATTATCTACAAATTGAAGAGTCTTGATAGTGCCTCAGGTATATAGCACAGCTTGGCTCCCTGGCTCCAACAGAGTTTAGTTGGAAGAATTGAACTGAAATAAGATGCAAAGTAAGTTTCTTTTCTGAGATGCCCAATACACTGGCTTTATTGAAAACATTTCTGCAATGCTGCGCTTACCCTGTATAAGTAATATCTAATCTTTATTTAGTGAAAACAGCCATTGACAGCAATGGCAGGAAGGAACTTGGTAGAGTAAGAATGTTTGGTTTGGATTAAGGTGGTTTTTTCCTTTTGTATAACTTCTCTCCCAAAGAAAAGGCTCATTGAATGAATCATGTTTGCTGGGACAAAATAATTCTCTTTGCTTGAAGACGAAAGAATGAGGGATTAGCAAAGCAGATGGACCCCATGGTTCTCAGATAATGGGTCTGTTTTACCAGAACACTTTACAAGAGGAATCTACATCCTGTTAGACAGACAGTGTTTGTTCCACTGAACCAGGCTCATCCAATACAAAATGTAAACAGTTGAAACGGAAATGTGTTTTTCTAAAATTTTTTGAACATTTAATAAAAAACATCCCTTTGAAACTCTGACAATCTCTATCCCTCATCACTTCAGTATTGGTTTCAAGTTTCATTTAGTGTGATGCCAGCAGGAGAGCAAACTTTTGGCTGGGAATATCTACTTCCATCAAAAATATTTCCCTTTCTTAATGGAATACAGGTAGAAGGTATAGACTAACCTGCTGGAAATCAATGGAGTAACATAAAGGTAACCCTGGAATACTGCTGAATATTGTTACAATGCTGACTGTGGAGCTGTGCCTGAAATGCCTAAAAGCAAAAAAATAGACATGTTGACTCTTCTGCATGGGAGACTGCATTGATATTAGAGACACTGAGAAACACTGAAAATGTCTGAAAATCTTTATGACTCTAGGGATTAGGTCCAAGCCCAGGTTTACTGCTGATGGTTATGTGAATACTCACTTGAAAGTACGTAGTCCTTGTCCTGGACCTTGCACTATTTTTTGTCCAGTGATATACATATAATCCACCTATTCATCAAATAAATTAAAACAAAAGTGCAAGAATATCTTCATGTCTTCCTCTGGCCACACACTAAGGAAAGTGGAAGCTACTACTGAATTTTAAAGGGAACCATGTCACAGAAGCTTATTAGGCATGTGGGAGAGTATCCAGCAGATAAAGTCTACCAGTAGCTTAGGTGTAATGATTCTGTTCTTCTGGACTCTGATGATGTGGTTTGGATGCCCAGCTGTTCATTTCCAAAAGACTGGGAAAATGCTGAAATAATTTTGTAGGCTTATTGCTGTTTGAAGTTACCCAGGCACCTAGGACTATGTGGCAATTGAAGCTGAGCATGGAGTTCTTGTGATTGACGTCCTGATCTTAGCTCCAGATGTTCCTGCAGGAATGGAGTTGTTATAGGATAATAACTGTTCAAAATATTTGAAAAAAAAACTGAGCAGAAATTAGTATTTATTATAAGAGAGAGGTTATCAATAAGAGACACAGAAATTTGCACCTGTGATGTTCAATATAGGCATAAATGAGCTGGGGAAAAAAGTGAATAGGAAGACGACAATTTGCTGATGATCCAAATTATTGAGGGTAGTCAAAATGAAATGGACCATGAAGAAGTATAGGGAATGCCTGGGTGGTAAACTGACAGATGAAATTTTGCTTTGATAAATGCAAATAATGAATATGGGACAAAACAATACTCTTAACTGTACATGAAGGGCTCTTATTGCCATTCAGAAAAGAGAACGTGTTATTGTAGACATTTATCTGAAAACATACTTTTAATGCTCAGCTGCAGTTACAAAGCAGCAAGCAGAATGGTTAGCTTTATTGGGAAAGGAACAGAAACCATTGCTATGAGCCTGCATAAGTCTGTGGGGCGCCCACATGTCTCAGAGTCTGTGTGCATTCATGTACAGAGAAGGGTGATGAAGACACTTATGGTAAGGAATGGCTTCCAGGTCAGTGGGGAGTCCCTGTGAAGCTAGGACTCTTCTGCTTGCAGAAAAAAGTGACTCAGCTGAGAAATATGACAGGGGTTTATCAAACTCGAGTGCGATGAAGACAACAAATAGGAAAAAAAAAATTTCTCATTGAAAAAGTTCTAGGGAGCATTTGGTCAAATAATCAAGTTTCCAGTTTAGAACAAGGTTTTTTGTTGAAACTGTGTAATTAAAATGAATGTTTGTAATACCAAATGTTTAAATGTTTCAAAAAATGATGTTTAGAAATTCATCAAAGAAAGAGCTATCTAAGGACCATCAAAGATAGAGATTTGTAAGACATCTGCAGCACAAGAAACCCAATGTTAAGACTGCCAAAACTATATACCAAGGAAAGTGCCAGTTTAGAATCACCCCATTCTTTCTTTCTTCTTTTTTTTTTTTTTAATGCAGCTTCTTATTCCTGCTAGAAACAAGACTTTTCTGCATATATCCTTCATTTTGCTGAAATCTCATTTTTGACTTAACCTCGGTTTGTGCTTCTATTATTATTATGTGACCAAGACATTCTGTGTCTCAAATGCTTTTCTGCAAAATGTAGGCATTTATACCCTGACTTTGGGGCACCTTATGACAATAAGGTGTAAGACAGTCAGACGCTACAGATGGAAACACCAAAGAGTGAATGAGCTACCCCATATGGCTGCTGTTGTGGTTTCACGCTAATAGTGATCCAGGCTTTGCTTGAGACGAGCTCTATCTAATTATTTGTGCTGCTAAGTCAGGCACCTGTGCTCCCTCTACAATGTGCCATTTACTCTTAAAAGCAAATAGCTGCTTTCATCTTGAAAACTAAATTTAAAATTCCTAGTTATTTCTTAGACTTGCTACATGAATTTTTGTTACTCTAATCTGTATTTTATTTACACCATTCATAAAAGAGGACACTAAATTTTTTAAGGCAGTTCACCTTACAGCAAACACCAGCATTCTCTAACAGAGAAAAACAAACTGTGTAAAATAATTTTATTAACACTTTTCTTTCATAGTGAGTAAGAAAACAAGGAAGTTCTTGAGACCTGTTTGTGGAACAGATCAAACGAGAGTGGCTTCTCCTTGTGTTGAAATATTAGCATGGTAAATTTTGTAAACAAAGTTGGAAAAATAGCTATTAGAAAAAGCAAAGTATGTTGTTAGACTACATGATTAGGATAGAATTATGGATATAGCAAAGAGTATTTTTCAGTAAATTACTAATTCTTTTATAAAAAACTTAATATGACTATTTTATATCTTAAACCATATTTTTCTTGGCATACTGTCTGTCTGCAACTTTGTTAACAAATCAAAAACTGGCCTCAGGAAGTTGAAAAAGCAAATCACAGATACATCATTATCACTACAAACTAAGTTCATTTTCACAGGTGTTCCAGGTCAGAACAGGCAGGGGTGTTGGTTACTGAGAAATAATTTTTGAAGTGCCCTTTGCCATGGAGCTGTAAAAAGCTTTCTGATGTTCACAAGGCTTAGTTATGTGGATTTCAGCTACGTACACAGATATGCAAGAACAGGAACCATTCAGCCGTGAACTGAAGTCAGTTGTGAACCAGTGACCTGTCATAAATCTTTTCACAAAATTAATTAATGTTAAGGTCTTTGACATAGGGAAGCTTTGACTTTTTCACTGATCATGATACTCTTAGAAAACTTTTTCACTTTGAAAGGGGGATGGATAGTTGATCTATTTCAAAGTGTTCAATTAAATTCACGTAGTGTAAAGCCTGTAGGGAATTTAACAGGGACATAAAGATTGTATTGTTCTTTCCACCTTGATTAATATGTCTATCAGGACTTGGGTTTTGCCACAGAACTGAAAAGCACAATCCTACCCAGCTGTATGCATGTCACTTGTCCATGTGAGTATTCAACTGAAATACATTCTGTGTGAAATTCAATAGAACATAAGCTGCAAGGCCTGTGTGACAGGAAACAAGTTATGCTCTTTTTTAGAGTAATCCTATTAACTCCTGACATGGTAAAACCATAATTTCATGATATTTTGACTTAAGAAGTTCCTGTGTCTTCAGTTTTGCCTAGACAGATGTCTGTGGGGATCTGATAGACTATTTTGTTTGATTCCTGTCTATCAGTGAGTAATCATGTGGGGAGCACATTTGACTTAAATATAACATGAAGTCTTAAGCCTTGGACCAGGAATAAACTGGTTTTGCTTAAGCACAAGTCTGTAAAGAGCTTCAGTTACCTATCCCATGTTCTTTTTACTGTACTTGCATGCCTGGTTGGGGCAGACACAGCAGGGAGAGCACAGGGGAAGTTGTGCCCTCCAGTGCGCCTGACTAATAGGCATAGGAAAAAGATGACTCCAGTGACTCATATGGAGAAACAGTGTCCGCCAGAGGACCCACAACTCCCTCTCCCAGGACAGTGACCTTCACTGAGTGACGGAGTCTGTCTGCTACTTTTTCATTCTCTAATTCCTGATTGTTCCATTCCTGATTTCTCAGTGGTCCAGCTTCTCAAGAAGTAGCAAAGAGCTCTCCCACTACCTTCCCATGAAGCACTTCTTGAGATGCCAAATGAAGAGGTGCATAACAAGTTCTTTGGTGGACGCTGCATTTGATCTTTATGTGAATGTCAGCATGACATCTACAGTTGCACTTGCGTATTGAGCTGAACCTGGTGTGAATGAAATGAATTAAACAAGCTGAAGGGTTTTGACCTTTACAGAGACTTAAGCACAATTTCACAATCTTCTTCACAAATCTCGGCATCCCAGTAGAATACGTCTCTGGACCTGGGTACTCTGCAGCATATGTGGGGTGAGAAAGTGAGAGAATACTCTAACCCCAACTCGAAGTAACATTTGTTTTAATCTGTTGACGTTTTTCCAGTTTGGTTAGAGGTCAGAATCATGCTCTGGGACCTAGGCACCAATGCTGGCAACCGGGCAGAAAGCAGGTATTTTACTATCAACAAACAAACTGAGGTGGGAAGTGATAGCAAGGCCTTTTTGGTGCTTCTCTTGAAATGGTAGCAGTTACTTTGGAAACTCAGCCCGTCTGTAGTTTGTTTTTCAGCATCTACAGACGAGGAAAAACATCTCTTGTTCCCTGAAAGGAAAATGCCAGCAGTAACTCTAGGTGGCAGCTGGAGGCAGAGTGATACCATGCAGAGCAAATTCTCTTTCAGTCAGGCTGTCTGACGTAGATCCTCAGGAATACTGCATTGACCAAACACTAAAAGGGATTTTCTGGGGTGGAAATAAAATCTATTTGACCATTCTTAAATTACATCAATATCAGTCATGTCAGCAAATGAATTTATTGTCATGATGACTTATGCAGATTAGAGAGACAAAAAAGATTTTCCTGTGACATTATCCTGGCTATTCTGGGGTATCTGAATTTTTCCAGGATGGCATCATGATGGCAGACAATTTAGGAAGCTTATGAATGTTTTTAATATTTCTATGTCCTCCAAAGTTATAATCCAAAAGAAATCTGGACTTCTCTGGGTCCTTCAGATCTGTGGTACATAACCTGCCTCTTGTCTTCTATAAGAACTGCTAATTTCTAATTCTCTGCTGTCTCTGCTGTCTCTACTGTCTCTACTGTTCTTCAGTGTCAGTTCCCTCTGATCATGCAATGCATTTTTTCCTCTTAGAAAGTAAACACCATTAATCTTGGGAAAGTGAATTAAAAATAAAAAAGAAGCTTTTAGGTATTCTGGCAACACTTATCCACAAGGCCATATTCACAGCTTTTTTTAGCCAGCTCTCTCAGCAGGCATACTGGTACAGATGAAGAGTAGTTCATCCAGTTGCAGAAACTGCAGCAGAGAAGCCTATAAAAGAGCACTGTAATCTTTGCTAGCCTCCCCTCTCTCTTATACTTTATGACAGTGATAGTGAGTGTTTCTGCTCCATTTCAAGAAGGAAACATCTAGTTCTTTTGCTTCAAAGCTCTGAAAATAGCTTATCTGTACATTCAACTAAATGGATTCAAAGCAATTAGAACTCAGAGGGGCTTTGGGCAGCCTTCTCTGCCACACCAATCACTATTACAGAAGTTTTGCATAAAGCCTGTCATGTATTTCCAAATGTTTGTTAACATGTAGTGACTTTATCCTTTGCTAGATTCACCACATATTTTTTCAAGATGCAGCACTGAGGAAATATTTCAGAATATCTGCTAACTGGGGATCATAGTTTGAAGCCTGCCAGAACAGCGTTTGTGTTTTATAGTGAGGGATATTTCTAGCTGATCACTTGCTTAAAGAACAGCAGCTCAAATTACATCTAGTGAGGGATATACACTCGGATAAGCCTTGCCTACCAGATGACAGCCCTGTCTGGATTTAGGACGTACTCTCTGTGGTTTCACTCCTAAGCTTTCACTGAACTCTACTGTGCTGCCCTGGCTTCCAACGTCTAACCCTCTACATCAGCCCTTACTAAAGGGAGTTTGTTTATCGGTCAACCGTATGAGAGCTGAACCTTCTCACTCGCTTGCTAAAGGAATCTTGATTTTAATTTGATCTCTATCACTATGATGATGTATCACCACTGGATTTGCAGTGGAAGATTTTAACTTTACTTTTTGGACTATAAATATGCAGTCTTGTGAGTGCCAAAGATAATCTCCTGTTTTATTTTTATTTAAATAGCTTTCATAAAATTGTAGAAATAAAGATGCTCACTGGATAGCTCTTCCTTCTGAAATTTTCACCACCTTTTGCCAAGACAACTAAGAGTTCAGCCCTGAGGTATGTTGTTGCACTTGCATTAAAAGAGTTACATTTTGAACCAGAGCATGTACACATATACCGTGTACAGAATGCTGTCATCAGATTTGGCACACCAAATACTGGGCACTGTTAGGTTCTAATCTTGTATCATGCAAGTTCATGTTTTAGGGCAAGCAACTTGATTCAGTGAGACTCTTATCTGTGTCATTAAACCTGCATTTATTCAGAAAACGTCTTAAACACATGCTTAAATTTCACTAAGCAATAGGGTTGATATCCCCTTTCTCAAATTATTGATTAATTGCTCAACGAGCCTTAGGTACAACAGATAGTAACAAAGTCTTTTTGGCTGTTTTACTGTTATAATCAAATTCCAGACCACTAACAAATGGCACCTGCTTTCAATGAGAATGTTGCAGTTAATGTGAGACATTTGAAAGAGTCAGGAGGACAGAAACATAACATGAAGGTGTAGCAGATACACAGATCCATGTACAAAGCATGTACCAGCAAAGAATGTACAAGCTCTGTGTGTCACTAACATCTTTGAGATGATACAAGAAAGGATGAGAGTTAAACATTTTCAGACAGAGAACAAAGTGCACTTAAGAGAACTGTAGAATCTTGGTTTTGATTTGAAAAAATGTGTTGAATAAGATAAAGTACAAATATGTTATGAAGGACAGCTGCCTGAAACTCACTTTCCCTCCTGCATCTGCAACTGTCCCTGTACAGTGGGCCATAAAGACATGGGCTCAGAAGCAGTTCACTAACCAAAGCTGTACGCCCAGTCCTCAACATCCAGCTTAGTCAAGAGAAAAGGTGCCCAACCTCTGCAGGGCCACTAAGAGATGCTACGCCATCCTACCGGCCCTGTGGTGGGAGAGGATGAAGGAAAAGCAGAAAAAACCAAAGGCTTAAAACTAAGACAGAAGAAGAAAGAAAAACATAAGAAATGAACAGAGAAGGAGGTCAAAATTGGTATTTTAGCAAAAGATGATGGAGGCCATCTGTTTTCACTGTTCAGTCACAAGGGAATCCCAATGCAAAGGTCTTGTTCATAAATACAAGGGTGCTTTCACCAAACACTCTTTTCACAAGAAAAAACCTTGTGAATATAAGGCAGAGATATATTTAAGAGGACAAAAAGAACATCTGAGTGTTGTTAGATAAGTATTTTCTTTTTAAATTTATTTTATTGTTAAATAAATAAACCCCAGACTCCTTCATTCACTGTTCTACCTGCACCAATCTGACTCATTATTCTTCTCCATTTATTTAGGGGGAGTCAGCATATTGAATAATGAAAGCAAACTCCATCCACCTTCATGTGAATATATTGTAAGTCCTACAATGTGACACATTATTGTAATATGGTGGTTGAATTAATGATTTCAATTTATAAATGAATCAATGATTTAGAGCTGTGCATATACACAATCTATGTGAGTTGATATTAAGCCTTTGGAAGCAGTGGATATTTATTAGCACCTTTGTAATAATGAAAATTATACTTGATTTGGCTTCTGAAACACTGAACAAAGAATCTTGGGAATACAGAATTTTTAACTCCTTATTGTGCAGTGTACAATTGAGTGTGTTAGAAAATGATTAGTCAATTTGCCTGAAAGAGTCCTGGCTGTTTGAAATAATATCCAGTCTCTAATGGTAGAATTTTGTATTTAGACTATAAGGCATCCAGGATTGCAGATCTTCATTACAAAGACAATGTTCATTTGGCTGTTTCATAAAACTATGCTTAGCTAAAGAAACGTAATGGCTTAAAGTTATTCAGCAGAGCAAATGTAATTACTGGATGGGATTACTGGAAAATTAATTTGAAAGAGGAACGGACTTATTTTATAATTATAGAATTGTCTTTATTAAGCAATTATTGAATTTAGTAAATTTTATCTGCTATTTAAGAAATGAGTTTCCTACTAGGAGGAACATCCTCCAGAAAATTACTTTCATCTGTACTTAGCAAATGAGGACAAGGTAATGATTTGAAACTGTCTTTCAAAGACGATTTGCAGAGAACTTTTATTAGGTCCCTACTTACTCACAGTGGACAGAACCAGTAGGTTTTCACTTGTTCACCATCTGCAAGAAGTCTGAATGAAGTGCTAATCACGACTGGTCTCAGTTCCTCCTTCCATGTCACATGTCTCTGCTTATGATGCTCTCTGGGACTACTCTATTCCTCCTCCCTTCTCTTGCAGTTTACAGCCTGTTAAAGGTACTGGTCAGGACACCATCCTGTGTCCCTGTCATACAACTTGGTACTCTGATACCCCTCCATGAAAACTGCACACCTTCGGGGATGTAGGAAAATATTATTATATATGTTTTATCAATATTGAAGAGTCAGCAGGATATATCCAAAATAATGCTTTAGGAACCCTATTGCATACTGCTCTAATGCCTCCAGGTTAGGTACCTGGCTATGAAAGTAATTCACAAGACTGTGACAGAGCATATTGAATGTGGAGAGTTAGATACCCAGGATTCAATTTGCAACGATCCAGTGGGTTGTATGAACACCTCATTCAAGAAACAGGACGACCCATTTCTTCTGGTGCGTTGTTTCTTCTTTTTAAAGGAAATACCATTCTTGGGTATATTTCCATGAGATCATGAAATTTTTCCACATTGCTCTTATCTGTAGAAGTTGGCCTGAATCATAAGGCTCTGATACAGATATACACTTCTGTAAAGTTTAAAGAAACCAAGATCTCTTAGGAGAAGTTAGACCCTCGTATTCCTGTGTACTGAAGGATATTATTTCCCACCCCTCCCCTGCTTAGCTCAGGGGGTGGGAATGACATTATATTTTTCCCTAATATAAAACCCTCATAGAATAACAGATGTTCAGAATATTTATTTTGTTCATATGTTGTGCTTTAACTCGTTAAACTATTCGTTGTGTATGAATGCTGTGATGAAGCTGGAATCCTCATCTCTCATCCATCAAGAGGTGTAATATGAACGGAAACATAGAAACTGCAGGACCCTACATTTATGGCACTCATTAATTTATGGCAGATATTTTCCAGTGTATAACTGAAACAGAGCATTCACTTTCTACGACTACCTTAATGAAAAAATTATCTACCTGAGTTCAGTTTATGGCTTGCTAGCCTGGGGCTACGAGGAAGTCTTTTGGTGTGTTTTGGTGTGCTGGATTATGTGGTGTATTTTACTACTAGGCCCAAGATCATTAGAGTGTGTGAGTTTTTATACAAATAGCCGTGCTGGGGGTACCAGGTGCCGGCAGGCCGAGCCGCAGGGCCTATGTGAGGAGAG
>VYZM01012531.1:171136-199820 GCA_013398915.1 Dromas ardeola
GCCACCAGAACCCCTCAGCCAAGATGGTGGCGCCTCTGGGAAAACGTATTTAAGAAAGGGCAGAAAAGCCAGTCAGGAGAAGGAGTGAGGGGAAAAAAGTGAGAAACGGCAGTACGAATTTTCCTAGGACACACTGCTGAGAACAAATTGCAAGCTCTTATCTCTAGTCCTCTTCTTTTCCTGAAAGAAACCGTTCCCGGGGGTTTTCCTCCTGCATCTCTGTGAAACCTTCCTCAGTCAAGACCTTTTCCTAAGTGAACTCTTCCAGCACTCCTTTAATGAGAAACATACCTTTCCTCCAGACGGTTTCCACTGATTGAATTATCTGGCTTGGTAACTTCAGAAAGGTAACTTCAAATGTTTCAATTTCCCCGTCCTCTGCTAGTGTGAGGTGGGTATTTGCCTACAATGTAGTAGAGCATAAAAACTGCAGTCCTGAAGCAGGGTTTTGTTGGTAGGAACTGTACAAGTACAGAACAAAAAGGCGCGTCCTTGTTGGGAGAATTTATGCACCCCAGCTGGAAAACAAATACTTTAAACAAGGCAGCAATAAACAGCCAATGGTAAATGTTTATTTTTAGGTGCCATTTGTATGACTTTTTGACTCCGAACTACATTATCAGTGTGATAAAATGGAATTAGAGACACTCAAAATTGTCATTCGTGACAGAAACAGTCTTGTACAAGTTATTTGGAAAATAATTTGTGAATCTCTTTTTTTTCCCTTGCTGACATTGGATGTGTCAGTGCCTTCAACTGAGATACTTTATTCCTCGTATATCATCTAAAAGGATGTAAAGACCCTAGTTACGGTGGTTATTTTCCAGCCTCTTAAGTGGATGTTTTCCAGCCTTATGGAGATCACAGTAATTTCTGAGAAAGGCTGTGTGATTTCAGGAAAAGCAGGACTAAAACTAAAAACCTTCGAGTGGGACCAGGAAAATAAAAGCCAAATGTATTATGATGAAGTTGGATAGCTTGTAAGAAAAATGTTGCATTTTTCAACTGTATAAATGTAATCTATGTACGTTGAGCCACTGTGCCTATCTGTTATAGTTTCTAGATTTTGATTAATTCAAAATTCAGGGAATCCAATCTCACTGGGCTGAAACTCAGAAAAGGGAACATCATTACTTCAGCAGCAACTGATGTAATGACTCAAACCCACAGCAATGTAGATTCCCTGTTTTAGTTTTGTCAGCAATTTGGATAAATTAAATCCTGTTAGTAAGGGATTTAGAACTTGGTGATAAAGACTAAGGCCATAACTTGGCTTAGACCAAGACTATGGAGTGATAAATGTTTTAAGGTGTAGGAGTACCAAATATTTACAAGCTGATATTATACACATACACACTCTTACATTTGTTGTTCTTGCTGGAAAAAGGAGATATATGAGTGGGAGAAAATTGCTGTCTGGTTTAATTTTGCTTTAGAAGAACATTGCAAATTGTAAGAGGTTTTGCTGTCATTTCTACTGCTGACTACTTTTTGGTGTGTGTTTATCTTCTCTTCAGTTCTATGTGGTTTGGAAACAGCAGAATGAAAGACTCCTATCAGAATGGATAGACAAAATAAATTTTCTTATGATATTATTTTTAATCAGTCACTTTCTAAATTTTCCATTAAAAATAATTTTGTGGTAATTCTCACAGAACAAACAGGTGAGGTTTTTAGTTTCATGTCATAATATATTTTAAGGTAAACCATAATGGAGATACTTGAAGGCGTAAACAGATAAAAGCAGACGTTTATAAGGACTCAAATATGACAAGTGTGGGAGCTAGTTTTCATGTTTGGAGTTTGGCTTTTGGATTTTGCTCTTCTAGGTATCACAGCTGTTTCTCCTGACTATTGCATATTTAAGAAATAGAAGTTGCCCCTACCTAGCCTTTGAGACTGCTCTCCTTTTCCTTCATCTCTGTGTAAGGAATGATGATGAGGAATTATCCTCACAACACCTTATGCAGTGCAGAGATGTCTAAAATAGCTCTGAGCTGGCTTGCATTTCTTAACCCCAGCACTTGAATGCAATAGAGTTATGTTTGCATGATGCTGAACATGAAGGCTAATTAGCAGAGATGGATGTGTCACCTTGACCTGGACTTGTAGGCATTGATCCCGGAGTTAGCTGGGATATTTCAGAGTTGCACTGCATGGGGTAGACATGCCTCTAATTCCTGGGCTTGATGAACAGCACTCAGAATATGGGAAATGAAACAGTTATTTCAGTGTAAACCAGGATTTATTCTACTCAGTCTCTAATAAGATTTCAGAAGTAAGAAGTGGATTTATGAAATCTGTAGGCTTGTTCCTTACTTACATGAGTTATGGCAAGGGAACGCTAAGCCACTATTTGCCCTCAAATGCCATTCTATATCCTAGTTGAGGAAAAATGAAATATTACCCTGTTATCACATGCTGATCAGTAATGTAAATCTCTGTAATTTAATCTTTCCTTCCATTGCTTCAGCAGTGTTTTAAAATAGTTAATTCTGATTTCACACTGCTTTTACACTTTCTTCAGTGGACATACTCAGATTCTGCACGAGTGTTAGAACTAAATCAGAACTACAAACACTTACTCATGTCTTCCTGATTCTGTTGGGCTATCACTGAAGCATTGCTATGATATACCCCAAACATGGGCCCTGAACCTATTCAGTTCAGCTGCCACAGAAATACAGGAAAAAAGTAGGTCACTATCACAAAAAACTGAAAAGTCCAAGAAAAGGAAATATTCTATTTCAAACATGGGCTGGACACAGCTAAGAATTGTTTGGTTTTTTTTTTTTTTTTTTTTTTTTACTCTTGGGAATCAATACAGCATAGAACAATTCAAATGTAAAAAGTCCTAAAAAACAGTGAAGAACACGATATCCTCAAAAGGTGATGCTAATGGTCCTCCCAAGTGATGTGTTTTTCTTATAGTCTAGGTTTTGGCTGATAATGCATCTTTACGATAGGGTGATTGAACAAAATATTTTTCATCCCATTCTCTTTTACCATTTATAA
This sequence comes from Dromas ardeola, assembly GCA_013398915.1. Lineage (NCBI taxonomy): Eukaryota > Metazoa > Chordata > Aves > Charadriiformes > Dromadidae > Dromas > Dromas ardeola. The sequence continues at coordinate 174,152 of VYZM01012531.1, forward strand.
ATAGTGAATGGCCAGATTTTCTTTTTCCCTTTTTTTTTTTCTTTTTTGAAATCCCTTCTTTCAAGGTAGAAAGTATAGATACTGCTGGTTACCGTTTTCAAGGTTAAATCTGAGTGTAGTATTCCATCTGTGCTTGCTTGTCCATAAGAAGATTCTGCAGCTCAGACTAGGATACTGACTAGCTTTACTGCTTTTTCCAGCTTGCACTCTTAAGGTCTCCTTAATCTTATTTAAGTCTACAAAGGGTTTATATTTAGCTGAAAACATGAGGTGGTTTTGTGTAGGAAAATCTCAAGCTCTCTTGCTACGCTGCGGTAGAGCAAAAAGATTTACTCCTCAGCTTTCTGGGTTTTAGACGCCTTTACCTTGTTAAGTAAGTAACATGCTGCCATCTACTGGCAATACAACCTGATTTTATTTCTTCAAGTGTTTTTAAGAAATTTTGTTTGATGATACTTTCTCTTTAGTAAACCTGTAGGCATCTCAGCAGCATAAACTTGCAAAGGATATCTTATAATTTACTTTTGGATTGCTGTGGAATATTTCTGTATTTGAAATACTACTACACCCTCTCACAAATCTCATCTAGAACCACCAACTTCCTTTTCAGCTGAAAACATGAAGAAATGTTAATTTCCTTAAAAATACAGAAAAATGTTATTGTATCAGTGTAAACTTTCAAAGGGTTCTGAATGTCTTTCAAAAACAAACAAGCAAACAAAAAAAACCCAAAGGTATTTTCCCAGATACTCTTTTTGCCCAGAATCTGATGAGCTGCAACAGCATAAATGCTGAAGGAACCGCATGGAAGTGCTGCAAACTTAAAAACATTTAAGGAAGAAAGTGTTGTATTTTTTTTTTTCTGTTCTTTCCCTATTGGAAATAGTATACTTACAATAAGAAAAGCAAGAAAAAATAAATGTGGAAACCGTTCAGGTGGCTCTAGGTGATTTGTCACCAATGAATTTTGCTTCCTTCTTCACCTCCAGTTAAATCCACTACCTACACAGTCAGATCCCATAGCTGAAGAATAGCTTTTTATGATTTTCTGATGAAACATCAAAAAAGGAAAACAAAACAACTGAGCCCTGTTTACTCAGCTGAGAACTATAACTCCATTCAAACATGGCCCACTCTGCTGGAGTGCTGGCCAAAGTTTCAGCTGTGTAATGAAGTTCTGCAGCCAGAGGGAACAGATTTTGCAATGGAATAGCTGATTGAACCAATGTAATTTTCAACAGCACATAATGACAGTTTGTTAAGGTGAAAGGGTGCTATAACGTATTTATAATTTTATACTTGTGCTGTGTTCTTATTTATACTTCACTTGCGCATAAGCAAATCTAGAAAATGCTCTATGTGTATGTGGTTAAGTAATTGCTCCCAATTATACAATCCATGCCATTTTAAGAATGATCATTTCAAGGCGTGCGTAGAAGCTATTAAATTTTTCTGTTGGCAGAGTGCTTGAAAACTGAAAAGCAAACTGGAAATTAATTCTGCTATCCTGACTCTCGTGTTTTCACTTCTACTGCACAAGCTGAATATTCGGGAAATACTGGTGTAAATAGTGACGCTGCTTTGTGTTCACTTGTTATAGTAAATATGAACCTGCTCAAAGCACGGGGTAGCAAAGCATCAGATCTTTCAGGTCATAAAGGTATGTTTAATAAAAGATAATTCCATCCCTTAGGATAATTGGTGATACAACAGCTCTGTTTTGTTTTCAAATTACTGTTTTCTTTTCCTCAGTCATATTTTCCTTCTGATACCTTTGTTTTCTAACATGTAAGAGAATCACATTGAACTTGTGGCCTTGTTGCTAGGTTTCAAGCTGCATTTATGCAGTCTACTGAGACGATATTTTTGTTTTTGAATTCTGAATTGAGTCCCAAGGCAACAGCGCCCTGTTTCTTAGCAACACAGATGGGTAGACTGTATATTCCAGCTCTTTTGTACAATGGAAGAATAAACAATTCCTCGAATAAGGGTGTGCTGCAAGTTCATCCCTTTGCTTAACTTCCCCTAGGAGAGAGGAAAGAGAAGCCTTCAGCATATGAAGTTTGTCAGGAAGTCCCTGTTTTTGCAGAGTGGTGAGTGGTATCTCTGTCTTTTCTGTTAACTGCATATCTTTGGGGTCCTTATTCATCACTGGGCATATGGATCTGTAAGTACTTTGGATCAGTGAGTTTCAGTTTCTAGGATACAAGCGTATGCATGGAAAATCAATGTTAACAAAGATGGTAGAGGTGTGATGTGTGAAAATACACAGACTTTTTGCTTTGGTGAAATTAATGGGGAATCATAGAATTGCATAGCTTTAGAAACTTCCTCTGTATTCAAAACCATGGTTTTAGGAAAAAAAACTGGGGCTGGAGAAAACAAACAGGTGGTAGATTGAGAGGTGAGGAGGAAATGGTTATTCACACGACTAGTAAGTAAGTGGTTTATGTCACACAGTGAATGAAACAGAGAATAGTTGCCCTTTTGGCACAATCTCTGCAAAGGGTTGCACAGCTTTGAGACTTCTTGGCCATATAGGCAAAAATTTGAATTTTGCTGCCTCCAGACAGTGGGACTGACATTGCCATGGGGAGGGAGGAATGCCAGGTAGAAGGAAGGGTGCAGAGAAGCACACAGCTTCTCAGGGCTGAACTTTCTGCTCCTGACACCTGTGGAGGGGCAAGTGCATATATACCCTTTTCATGATGGCAGCAGCAGCAGCAATGCAAAGTCTAGGTTATTACAATATTGGCACCGGTTAGAAAAGCAAAGCACCTTTGCTATTAATCCACGCAGCTGGTTGCTGACTTTGGCAACTCCCTATTGTACCTGTACCTGAAGATGGCCTGGTGAGTCTGCCAGTATCTTCATTTAGTTGCAAAACAAGAAAAGCCAGTTTTAAATGTATAAATTATCAGCTGTCAATTGTTCTCCTCAATTTATTAAATGATCAGATCAGTTGGCTTGCCCCCGCACACACACACTTGATGGGAAGCCAGGGCCAGCTTAGAAGACAAAAGCAGAGTGCTTCCCCAAGCCCACACAAGCCTGCTCACCTCCTGCCAAGCAGGAACAGGGACAGGCTGTGCTTTGGTGTTTGGATAAGCTGAGAATAATTTGTGGAGTAGGGACTGTGAGTTTTGGCCCCTTCCTGGAGGCTGTCCTGCAGTGGGGCCCAGCTGCAGCTGGGGGTGCTCCAGCCAGTGGGGTCCTGGACTGGAAGGAACCTGGCTTGACAGCACAGCACAGCTGAGCACGGCTTGAGAACCAGAATCATCTGAAAAAGAGAGAACAGAAATGTGACCTTCCAAAAACAGTTTGTGGGAACTTACTTTATCTCCACCAAGCTGCCTACCCAAATCCCTGTTCAGAAAGACAATTTTGTTTGTAAGGACGCATTTCCATTTGCCCTTATCCTACAATGGACCACAGTCTTCTCTTAGAAAAAAACCCCCAACTTTCTGTCCTCAGAATGAATGAGCATAAAGAAGAGAAAGTTCTTTCCTTCAGATTGCCTAAGCGTTGAATATTAAAGGAAGTAGGAAAAAGTAGTTTGTATTGTCTTGGGGCCTGTTGTAATACCCTTATGTCTTGCAAGACCCTGTCTTTCTTCTGGATTTTTCAGGACATACAAGGAACTCTTTAAGGCTGCTATTACAGATACGGTATAAGAAAGGTAACACAGTCTGGGTGGGTCTTTAAGATCAGCAAGAGACAGAACAGAGATAAAGTAGTATCTAGCTTGTGCACAGAGGTAAATACTTTACTGCCTATTAGGGCATTAGTGCTGCTCCAGTGGTCTTTCACCCTGCCCAGAGGCATCCTTGGGTATATGAAAGGGCCTCCCTCTCCTTCTGGGCAAAAAGGTGAAGCTCGAGTGGCACTGGCTGATGAGATAGCCCACGGCAGGACATAACACCTAGGCACATATTAGGATAGTAATGGGGCAGCTCTAATTGATGTTGTGGCCTGGGTGCGCCCAGGAATGTGGAGGAACATGAAAATACATCAGGAAGGATGAAGACTGGAGTTTCAACACTTCCCTGATTTGAGGTTCGTTTTGTCACTCCTGCTTGTGCAAAGTGAGGCTGTTGTGCACCCAGCGCTGCCCAGCTAACACCAAATCCCCGCTGTGCTGCGCTGCACGTGCGTAGGTTTAGTCTCCCCTCAAGGATGTACTGGTTAATGAAACAAGACTAAAAACTTGAAGGAGAGGATGTATTTGTGATCCTACTTAGTGGTGGGCATTTCCGGCAAAATAAAAACCAGACCTCCTGTTACTACAGGCTGGTATGAACATGTAGATTCCTGAACATCCGAGCTTTTGACTTCAGATGGGCTTTCACTAGGGTTAGGAGTTTGCTTCTTCAGGTTACTTTGCAGAACTGAGAGAAAGGGGATCAAGAAGCAAGAGTTCTTCATGTAAGCACAGGTACAAAATAATATTGAAGTACAAGTATACATTTATCTTCAATTAATATACTAGGTTATACAGACAGGGCTAGCCAGACTGCAAGTAACAATCAATAATAGAAGTTCTGTTGTATATGTGTGTGTGTGTGTTGCTTTTTTTCTTTTTCTTTCTGCCAGGGATTATAATATCTGAGAAGAAAAAAATCCATCATCAGGCCATTATGTTCACCCTCTACTAAGACAAGCAAAAATTTTTATTTGCAAATCAAACACAATTTTCTGCAAGCCTTGATTCGCCTTTCTTTCAGCGACAAACTGTAGTGCAGCAACCCAAAGCCAATACAGAAATATGGCTAAAACAGCCTCCTGATTTTAGCTACCAGCTCTGTAGATCATCCAACCCTTCACTGAATCCATGAGGAAGGGGAAAAGGGGAACTGAAGCCAAAAATGACCTCTGAGTCCATAGTCATGCAACAGCTTTCCAGGCTTAGGTCCAGGCTGCTCCTTCGTCTCAGAAAACAAAAAGAAAACAAAAACCCTCAGCTTGTCACTCGCTTTCCACAGATCGGCTCTTATGAGGCCAAAATACTGTTTGTGGAGAATAGCAAATATAAGACTGGTGTGTATGAAGACCCCAAATCACATGATTATAGGCAGGTAAAGTGTCTGGCTCCCACACTTTTATAAAGCAAACACTGAAATAGAGGATGCTTGGAGATCGGTAAATGAAGCCACTAGATGTCAGTCTCAGTAGCCACCAAAAAAAGAAAACCCAAGTTAGTGCCACAGCTGGGCTCTAACTTTCGTAGGTAACTCTGTTGCAGTCACGAATTATTTGCCAAGAAGACTTCCATAGGGAAAGTTAATGAATCCAGGTTTGGACCTCTATGTTTTAATGTGCTTTGTAGCTGACAAGATGGTGTTCATTTTGGCAGAGCAGATTGAAATAGGGACATCAGGGCTAATCAGTTCACCTTTCCCTTGCTCTCTGTGACACATCTGCCTGTACTTTCTGCTTTCCCCAGATTAATAGGTAGCAGTTGAATTGCTTGACATGCTGGATGGAAGTATTTTATGGTAATTTTCCCATTTAGCAGCCCTAACTGAGACCGGCATCTCATTGTGCTAGCTCTTGTTCATAACACATGGCAAGAAACTGTCCCTTTTTTCACAACAGCTGAAAATCAAATTATGTACAAAAAAGTTGCAAGGAAAATTAAAAAATCCAAGGTATAACTTGGATCAGTGCTTTCCCCCAAAATCAGTGCATTTAACAGTAAAACTGCTAAGGAAGAGAAATCTTCGAACTAAATGGGTTTTGTTCAGATTCTTTTTGATTTTTTTTTTTTTTTTTTTTATTTCAGAGACTCATTCTTGGTTTGGTTTTTGGGGTTGGTTTTTTTTTAATATCTTTTAAAATCAGATGCCATAAAAACAGAGAGAAGAATAATATTTTATTAAGATTCAGTATTCTATCCATATTCTATTAACTTTTAATTACAAACCTTCCTATCTCCTCTCCTCTGAGCCCTTCAAAGAACCTCACCCAAACAGCAATTCAGCAAACTTACTATTTCTAAAATAAGAAACAAAACCAAGATGGTAAATAAAATACCTTCTGTTCTCCAAGGCAAACATTTATACCTGAATGCGTAGTTTATTGAAGAACCACATAAATGGCATATAGCCAATGTTACATTTCCATGGAAAACAATATGTTTTTCCTCCTTCTGTCTTCATGAGAGTATAAATCATGTGTTCATGTATTTGCCAAACTGCTATAGTAGGAATTTAACTTCCTTGGTTTTGAGTTTACCTAAGGTAATTAAAAGCAAACTCCTAGTTAGCTTTTACAGCCAAAAAAAATTTTTCTAATAATATCCTGTCTCAAGGAAATGTCTCAAGGAAAATTTGTGTTATTTCAAGATGATCGAGTTTCCATAATCCAGTAATTGAATGCTAATTTCTCTTAAAACCTGCTAAACAAAACCTTTCTCTTTAAGTAAATGTGTCTTATTTTTTCTCAAGTCTTGACCAGTAATGTAAATTTGCAAAACCAGTGGAAGGGGAAAAAAAAGCATGTTTGTCCTGCAACTCTAATGTGCTTTCTAAGGTCACTGCTTCAGAGGGCCTGACTATAGCAAGATAATTGATAGCATCCATATCTTAGGAAGTGTTCTCAAGGTTTCAGAACCTCCCCCATTCCGTATCAGGAGAAAACTAATGCTTTAATAATTTGACTGGCTCCAAAAGCTAACTCAAGAAAGTCCAATAACTACATGACCAAGGTGTTCAGCTGCGCATGTGAAATCAAATTTCAGGTCCTTGTTACAAATCAGGCACTTCAGGGATTTCAGTGTCACCAGTCAGTGCTCTAATCTCAGGACTAGCGGTTTTCTTTGGAGAAATTCTACCTGAGTGAAATAACTCAGCATATCTGAAAAGAAACAAGGAAAAAGCAAGTTGCAACCAAAAATTCCCAATTAAGTTCCTGACAGCAGCAAAACATTCTCAGACTCTCTTAAGGACTTGGAAAAGAGGTAGAGGGGATCTGCACTCTGAGGTCTGGTGGAAAATAGTGCGTATTGTCTAATTGCTTTGGTGTATCGTTAACTTTTCAGCCAACCGAAATTTCAGGCTACCTGCTTCCAGAAGACTGTAGACTGTACAGTGGTGCAAATTCAGCAGAACTAAGGACTTGCCACTACAAGGAATTTTACTCTTTTTTTCCCCTCCACTAAAATGTCCCCTGGGGAGAAACCTTAATGTTATGTTGTCAGGAGTTTAAAAGGAAATGAGAAATCCCAGTGCAAGATCTCTAAATAAATATGTGCCTAAGGACTAGCTGCACTGGTGCAAAATTCTTAAGGATAGACTTGATCTTACACAGATAAAAAGAGGCAATTTCTGTGTTCACTTAGATGCGGAGTCCCTTTTTCACCATTCAGGCCAATGAGAAATGCTTCATTAAATGGAAACCAGAACTCAGTCAGGAAAAAAATTAGAAAAAGGGTTGTATTAAGAGAAAGGCAACAAGTAAGATATGTAAATTACTAGTGTACAGTGTTTCCTTCTCCTTGTGGCATTCTCTCCTTGACACTTATAATCTGCATTACAGCCATCAATCCACAGTTAAACATTCATTACCATCAAGTTTTCAGCATGTATCTTCATGTACCTTTTATGTTCCCTCCCTGATTTCAGAGGGTACTTTCTCGTCCTGCTGCCCAACCCCCCCATTTTTATTTTATCTTGCTCAGTTAATCAAAGAAACATATCTTCCCATTCATGCAGATGATACTGATATCTCCAGAACATCATGGTTGTAGATTTTTTATCTTGTAATTCACAAGAAATCAAATGTTTTATGATATCCATTTCAAACTGTGAAGATCAGGGAAAATTGTCAGTCAAATCTGTGTACCTAGCAATGTAGTCTAATGTAAGTGATCTACAGGAAGAAGCAAATTGCTTTTCAAGAATGGGATGATGGAGCAAGCTCACCCTTTTAAAACACCTTGTCTCGGAAAGATTTTAAGACCAATGTACTGGTGTCATATCTTGTCCTACACTCATCTGACTCTGCAAAATGTGGTTTGGTGAAGAGCAGCACTACCAGCAGCCAAGCTCACAATTTCCTTTTGCAACTGGCAGAAAACATTAGCAGTTATTTAAAATCCTACCCACTTTGAATGCAAAATCACTTTTGCTTCTAAACAATGAGAACACAGATCTAAAAAATGATATGTCATTGATTTTAAATGACCTCCTTGTTTCAGCCTTGGTTTTAACCCTCTCATAAGTTCTCCAGCAACAGAAAACTCTTAAACTCATTGTAATGCAGATGACTGCAGGGTATGTTAATGATTAATTAAATTCACTGGAAAGGTTTGAGAAGTAACGCAAATTACTTCGTGCAAATAACTCCAAAGCATGCAACATATTTATACCAAGAAATTGCATCCCCTGTGGTTTTAGTATCATAGCTCCTTTTTCTAGAAGGGTGTTCTGTTTCCATTATTATTCCTCATCTGTATTGTAATAGGAGGACACTGGACTCATTTGAGATCAGGACCATGGTGATAGGAGTTGTGTAAATTAAGAACTTTAAGGTAATGGAAAACTGTAACTCTTGTCATCTCAACAGCTCGACATGTTAACAAGTTAATTAACAGTTAATTAAATCTCCTAAATCTTCAATTTTTTTTAAACAGAAATGTTACAGGTATATTTTTTACCTTATCTAAATCCAACATGTGAAGTTTACTCTTCAATTAACTTCAATGTTCTTTATTCTAGGCATGATGACTTATCTGACATTACAGTGTATTTTCCTTTTCAGGTGCAGTATAAAGCTCATTTACCAAATCTTGTGACAAGTTACTTCAGAGATCCTTTAAATCTGAAGTTAAAATCACAGCATTTAAACATAGGTAAGTCCTCAACAACATGCACATTCATTGTGTTAAAGAAATTAGGAATCAGTACATGAACAGTAGGCGGCAGGAACAAGAGCGTAAAACCCCTCTACTGCCATGTAGCTGGCTTAAGTGACCTCACATGAAGCTGAACAACCAAACAGCAATGTTTTCCCCTAAGTTTCAGTATCAGAGAAAGTATGCTTCCCAGGTATAAGTAACAGATTCAGATCACAGAAAATATACTAGTTCACTCATGCAAAGACACTCAGTTTTAAGGATACCTGATACAAGCAGGTTTATTAGCTCAAAAATCAGCTTGCCAATGTAGATTTGCTGATAAAACTGGAATTTCAACCTTGTAATGGTGGTTTATTCCCAGGAAACTGAATCAAGTCCAATGTCTGCTGTCCTCATTGTAGATACGATAGTCCGTATCTGCATTCCTACTGTGGTGGGTAGTCCATAATGGGATGTCTGCCCTTTAGTGTACTTTCTATAGCTTCACCTCTTATAAAAATAGCTTATTTGAAAATAATTAACTACACATTAGTTAAAGTACACACACATGCCTACTATGTGTCATAAAACACTACTCACTTTGTACATTCACAGCAAGGCTGTGGACAGAATATTTTTTTGCTTATGATCTTTACCACGTATGTCTGGGTGCTCCTTTTTTGGAATCCTATCTGATTAACAATAAACATAGCTTTTCAAATCCTAGAGTCCAGACAGTTTGTCCCATAGCTCTTAAATACTGTTTTCTTAATATATTCAGATCCTGGACTTGACCCACTGAAAGGAAAGCAAAAGGATTCTGATAGGAGATTTCTTACATACAAGCCTTGTGAAAGCAAACGGGATCCATGGCTGCTACTACCAAAGAATCCCTGGCCACCAAAATCTGATTCATTTACGATTAGTCAGATTAAAAGACAACTCCCTGCTTTTCTCTGCATCAAAAGCTTTAAAAAAATTATTACTACTACTACTACTACTGCTACTGCTACTGCTACTGCTACTGCTACTACTTCTGAATTACATTTATTTCAGAGTGTTTTGGATCATGCAATATCTGAACTTGAGGGGACAGCTGGCATGTCCTAAGGGAAATGTCACTGTACTGGAGATCTAGGGACATGGACCACCAATTTTCTTTAGCTTTTCAAGAATATAATTCTCTTTCTAGCTCTTGTTGACTTTGACGGAGTCTGGAAAAATATTATCTTGGAGAACACGTTCCTATTTTAGCCTTTAGCAGAAAATTATAGAGCACTGCACATGGCAATTCATTTGCAGGAACTAAGATGTCCATATCAGAATGTTCAAAGACATGGACTATTTCAGAAAATGCAGATACTGGGTGGATGTTTTGATGGTTTATAAATATACACCAAACACTGAAATGTAGAGATCTCCAAGAAGAGGATGTCTCTATTTTCATTCTAAAACAACTCCCATTAACATTACTGAAGATTAACAAATGGTGAGTTGAGGGGAAAATGAATTGTTTAAGCAATCAGTGTAGGTAGTGACAGATTCCGAGTTGTGAACATAACTACTGAATAGTGGCAAGTCAACATGCACATTTGTAAAACACAAGAATTGGCTGAACACAAATGTCTCTAGGCATTTTGACGTGTTGTGCTCTGATTCAAGTCCAAAACACGTCTGAGAATGAGTTCTTTGATGAACCTGTCAAAGACCATTCTCACGACAGCCTCTCCTGTTCTGTTTTGTAGCTCTGATGTACCTCTACTTCTCTGCTCTCAGAAGAACAGGTGGCAGCGTGGCGGTGCTCACACTACATTCTTGGATTGCATGGAGGAGAAGCTGCACCGGCTGCAGCAGGGAGGGGCAGGCAGAGACATGAGTGGTCATTCTGCTAGAGTAGGGACATTAGATCTAGTCTCTTCCAGAGGGCAAACATGTTTTGCTCTCCTGTGGTTTTAGGTGAGAAAGCGTTGATGGGTGCTGGCAGAAGTCATAATTCCATTGGTTCGGGAGGGTCAGGAGGACACTGACCCAATTAAACTGAATAGGCCCAAATCTTTCTTTGAGTCCGGAGCTAAACATGCAGAGACTTTGGCTGGCCTTTCTTCATGCTGGCTTGCACTGGGGAAGGGTTGCTATCAAGTGATATCCTTGCAGCATCCAGGATGACCCTGGCTTACATGGGCTCAGTGTATCCATGCAGATGATGCAGCATTGTCTCAGAGTCTGCGCTACAGTGGTGATAACCTGAGTGAGAGGAAGCAATGAAAATGTGCTGGTCACATCACTAACATTCGCTGGACTAGCTTGTGCTTCTTGGAAAAATACACTTGCCTGAGCAGAGTCCTCTGCAGCTATAGCCAGGATGCTCTGTATTTCTGCTTGTCAAATCTCTTGAATGAGATTACTCTTGGGGAATAACCCCCACTCAAAGAAGGGCCATGTTGGCTGGCATCTAAGGCAGGTGGAAAGTAGGACTGCTTTTTAATGTGTTAGGAGACAATTTTTTATCTTCCAACACATCTCTCCTTCAATGTTCCCGGGCTGCTGACACTTTACAGTGCCCTCCAACATCAACCCCATGCCTAGCTGCCAGAGTCCTGGGAGGAAGAGAAAAATGTCCATGAAATACACCATTTTCTGCTTCCATCATGTCTAGAACAAACTTCTCACAGGGGAAAATCTTGATCTTCTCACTGATGAAACCAGTTTCCTGTAAAACTGGATTTTTTTCCATCATGTTTGATAGCCTGATGTGACCTTATAGGGTGATGACTGTATTTAAATGACAATGTTTTTCCTTTCACAAGAACCCCAGACTAAACCACATGGTGCTGAGGAGAAAGCAATGTGATAGGGACTCCACACCATTATCCATGTTAATGCACCAGACTTCTGGTCCCAAGAAATGTGTTCATCTGCACATGCTATGGAAGACACTAGCGGTCCTGAGCTGGTCTTGTGTCTATCCTGTGAGGTCAGGTATGATCTCTCTGAGGGCCCTGGACCACTGTAATGAAGCAGACCTAGATGCTTCAAACAGTACAGAAACTGGCACAGAGAGCCCCCTTTATCAATGATGTTCAAGTATTTTAGCAAAATGTCTGCTTTTTTTTTAAACTGTAAGTACCAGCATGAAAGAGAAACACACTAAATGGACTTTGTCTAGTTTATTAGTGAGTATTTCACCTCTTTCTCTTACATCCCCATTTCTGAAATAACATGTAAGACAGCATTATTATCTCTTTCTACTTAATACATTCCTCTTGACTCTTTCAATTCATTAATTCTTTTCTCTAGAATGACCTCAGTCATCTGGAGGTAAAAGAAATGGCACAGCCCATCACACTCCTGAGAACTAGAAAGGCTGAGTGCCATCATGAGCTTACTTTGGAAAATCCCTGTCTTCTCGACCCAAGAGCTGGTGATCAGCAGACTATGCCAAAATGAAACCTCCCATGATTCCTCTTTCTTTGACAGGAACAGCTGTTTTGCTTTTGACTCTGATTACTATGGGACCGGCTGCTGAAAGCTCAACACAGTCAGGTAGTTTCAATTCCTTTTTATAAACAGTGTGGGGGGATGTTGAGTGTAACAGGGGAAAGCACTTTTTAGTCATAGTCGGCATAGATGAGGGCTTTGGCAGTATATCCAGAGATAGGTTTGGACTCAAATCTCTAGATTTAAACTGTAAGCAAGCTGCACAGTAAATGCACCCCAGATAGTGATTTACTATAAGAAACTGGCATAGTGGATTGGGACACTAGTAAGAATCCCTTAAGCAATGATCTCACAGCTCTGTGTGCACTGTTGTGGAGTTCGGAATTTCTGCAGCATTTCTCAGATGCAACCCTTAGTGAAAAGAAAACATTGTGTAAGATGTTAACACTAAAAAGACCGTATTTTTTGTTAAAGAGAGCACCCTATCAGTCAGGAAGTAATTGCATTGCATCTCCAGACACGTGTTTGAAGTTTGTGGTTCCCCTAATTCGGGTTTGGAAAGAATAAAGTCCCCAGTCTGCCTGGAAATTCCCCATTTTCTGAATGCCAGACAAACCCAGCCCTGCGAATGATGCTTTCTCTGTGCATGGCAAATGAAAAACTCAGGACAAATTCAATTTCAGAGGCTGTTAGAATCTGGAGCTCTTGTTGGTAGACATAATCATAACATAATAGCATTGTATCTATGCTAATCAAGGATAATGACAAAATTTTAGTTGGGCCTCCCCATAGTATTAGGGGGGACAGTGTAATGAAGTGATGCACATAGCAGTCCTTCGAAGGAATGCTATTGACTTTGTCTTTTTACAGATGGGAAAAAAGAGGCACAGAGGAGGCAAGTGAATTGCCCCAAAAGCATGACGGAAGAGTTGGTTTCAGGAAAACTCTCGAAGGTAAACTTGATCTCTTATAACAAATGTGGAGGCATTTCCAGTGTTCCTGAGGAAAAGAGGAATGAACTTGTCTTTAACCTCTGTGCATGACACCTCATCTTTAAAAATGTAGATGACAGAGATATATCTTCGTTCTGACCCAAAAGATGGAGGAAGCCCCTTGTGTTTTCTTGCAGTGAGGAGTGAGACGCGCATGTTACAGACACTCATTTCCTGACTTGGGCAATTTCAGTCTTTCATTAGAGGAGCCAGGAAAAAGCCACAAGGCTGCTCTGCAGTGAGGAGAGTGCAAGCACCTGGGGTACACAGGCTATTAAGGAAACTAAGGTACCTGCATTAAATCTATGCATGTATAATGCATTTTACTGCCAAATATACAGTAGGAGATAACCTAAGAATGCGAACTGAGAGTTGTGAACCTAAGAGTTTCTTGAAAATGCTGGCTCAGTTTGTTCACCTACTTTTATGTAATTAGTACATATACTATATACCTTTACCATATGCAATATATATAAGTAAGAAAAAAACAACTGTTCCTGTTAAGAACACTATGAAGAAGTATCAAGTTTTCTTTTTCTCCAACACCCCATCCTTGCTAGGAAGCATCTTAAAGAGCATTACTGCTACTGACAGGACAGATAATCTTGCTTCCAAATTCCCGCAGGGGTGTGACACCCAGCTGTACCTTTTGTGAGAGGCAGATGTAGTGCTGATAAGCAGCTGTGCAGCTAGATGCCCCCGTTATCATCCCAGGTTTACCAGTACAATGCAGTAGCTTGGTCTGAAGAAGCTGGCGATGCTGCCATACAACGTGGAGATTTAGGTGCTCTCTGGAGAGCAGTTCTGCATCTGCTGCAAGGTCAGCTTGGTGCACTCCAGCATCCAGCAGAGCCCAGCAGGAGCACACGGTCACCAGCCTTTTGCTGTGTCTCTTGTACCATTGCCCATGGCAATGGTTTATAGCTGCACATGGAAGAAGTGCGGCACCTGAGCAGAGTGCGGTGGCAGCTGTTCACACTGGCCCCAGCTTAACATCTCTTCATCCCTCTGTTGCACACCTGAGTTCTTTCAGGGTCCAAAGAGGCTTGAGATCCCCCCTCAGAGATGTCTGCCTTTCAGGCTGATCTCCATCTCCTCTGACATGCTTCACAAAGCCCTTAAACTTCAGAGAAAGTGGAGTGTGGTTTTTGTATCAAGGACCGGCTAAAGTAGTGTTCTCATGCCTCAGCAGTTGGAGATATATGCAAAATCTTTTCATCTTTTTCACTTTTGCATTCTCATTGTGGGGGTGCAAACGCACTGTAAATCTTGCTGACAGCCCTGTCAGCCATTTGGGCTGTGGAGGGGACACCTCTTAGCCCAGCGTATGAGAAATGACCAGTACTCATTACCAAAAATGTCGCTGATCTAAAATCTGTTCCAGTCAATCAATGTATTTCCATTGACTTTGCTGTACTTTGGAAAAGGCTTACAGAGGTGAATTCTTTTGTTCTAGGCAGCACTATTGGATTGTTCCTTTAGAATCACTTTACAAAAACCTCTACACCTTATATAAATGCAGAGAGTAAATTTGGATACTTTCTGAAATGCTAAAAGGAAGAAGCAGGCTTATCAGTTAACTGTAAATACTGTGATCTCATAAATGACTAGGAGAAGTAAGTGTTGCACAAAAGTATATTTAAATCTGCCACCCACACATGCTTACTCTATAAAGACAAATAAGTAGATTCTGAAAGTTAATACGACTGTTTTGCATATGTGTAGAATTTAAACTACAACTTTATTATAAAGCAGACAGAAAGATTGCAAGGTCTCTGTTCAGTACCTCCTCCCCCCCGCCTTCAAATTCAATTTTATCTCTAAAGCTGTTGTACTTTGGGATAGATTTAGCCATGTGTCCTGTGATTTCTTGAACTGAGGTCCTACTTGTGAATGATTACCACGCAGATTAAAATCAATGTTTGAATTACACACAGGTCTCCCAGTCTAAGCTCTGTCAACATTTCTATGACTTTATTATTTATTTGCCATGAATTTATGCCCAAGTTCAACTAAAAGACACTTCTCTATATCCTCCCTCCATCGCAAACCCATAAATTTGAAAAATTAAGCACATACAGATGGAGTACTCAGGTGGTTAGAAAATTTTAGGTACTGTAAATGGTCCCAGGATCATACTGGTTGTGCTGAAAGTGTTAATATCCTTGTCACACTAAGCCTTTGAAATACTAAATTTTATGTCTTTCCTGTGGAACAAAATCTTAAAAAGACATGAAACAATCAACCTGACTAACAATAGACTAACAATCTAAAGTTTAAAGAATTATTATTAATTTATTAAGATCTTTCTGAGACCTGATTTACAAAAGCTGGTAAAGAGAGCAGATTTGTTTGCAATGAAAAAAACTCGTATTGACCACAATTAAAATTAACATACTGGAAAAAATGCAAAGGATAATTTTCTGCCAGATACTTCTCTGCTCCATTAAACATTGCTTTGAGCATTGCATTATAACTTACTGGTTATAATGTGTTATGGTGATAGCAGTAGGGTAATTTTATTACCTTAATAACACAACTGCAGTTAGCTAACACTGTGCTGTTTCATTCATGTAAGGAAGAAAATATTAATTTGTTTTAAATAAGGGACTGTTTTTAAAAAGGCACTAACTGCATCCACAAAGACACGTAGGAGAGCTGTGCAGCGCTAAATAAAAGAGTGAAGCCCAAATTAAAAATGTTCTGGGATGCCTCTTTTTATTTAGATAAGACTAAGGCCCTCTTTTACTTGGCCAGCAACGGCTGTAACAGCTCAGGAAGTGCTGGGAATGTTCTGGCTGAATTTTGCGCACATTGTGGCGAAGGACAACAAGCAGACGACACTGGAGAGAAGCAGGGTAGGGAGCTGTGGGGAGAGGGCCTCGGAGGAGACAGCAGGATGCACGCAGCCAGAGAGGCTGCTATTGCTGCAGGACACCTGTACACGCTTCTTTTAATAAAGAGCCAGTTCAGTTTTAGTACCATGGGATTTCCTCAAGTTACAAACCAACAGGCAGTGCGTGAAACACACAAGGTCTATTCTGTGACTGTTTAAAACATAAAGCTTTATAAACATTGAAGTGCTACTTTTCCTCCACAGAGGCCTTTTCTTAGTTGGAAAAATAAAACAAGGAAGCGCCTGTTATGTATGTTGTTCTAAAATTACACTTAGCACAATAAACTCAGCCATAATAGCATGTTCCTCAGCTGACTCTTTACCTATCATCTTTTACTTT
This sequence comes from Dromas ardeola, assembly GCA_013398915.1. Lineage (NCBI taxonomy): Eukaryota > Metazoa > Chordata > Aves > Charadriiformes > Dromadidae > Dromas > Dromas ardeola. The sequence continues at coordinate 190,654 of VYZM01012531.1, forward strand.
ATAAAGAGAAACAGTTTATTTTCACTTGCTTCCTACATAGTTGAAGGAGATAGTAGCTAAGTAGCAGTGATATTCTTTGAATGTTCATCTCAAGAGATGGATAGGAAAACTGCAATCACCTGGCAGCCAGTGGAAAGTCAATCCACGGCGCCATAAACAGATGCGTTCCTGTACGTGTTTTCCTGAGAGGATAATTGCTCTTGTTGATGGTTATGTACCTTTGAAAATAAATAACAAACAGTGTTACTAGTGAAAATAACTAGAAACAGAGAAAGTCCAAGGACACCAAAGGTATTTTTCTTTTCCCAACGGAGGAAATTTTCTGGCCTTGTGGAAAAGGCAAAGAAGGAAAGGGAACATAATGGCCTGGTGTATTTTAAAATGATGTATCAATATGCACTCTTCTCACTGATCATGACTCTAAAAGCTGGCTGGGATGCCCTGTATGAAACATGAGCCCAAGCACACAGAGGCTGTGTAATCACAGAATGTCAGCTACCTTGCTTTGAGTAAGGAAAAGGTTTCTCTTGAATCCAGGAAAAGTTAGACAAAGCCTTAAGTGACTTCCAGATCTGGAATTTAAAGCACACAGTCCATGCGTATTGTGCTGTGTTGCTGTGTTGCTGTGTCATTGAAGAAAAAAGAGCACAAAGTTTATCAAATTTATTTACTGACTTTATTGATCTGGGGTTTTTGGGGGGTGGGGTAGTGTTTTTTTGTTTTTTCTAGGACCACGCAGTTTAACCACAGTTTCGCAACATTGTAGGTCCCCTAAGAGTGGGCATCCCCCAGTCTTTTGTGATGCTGTTCAGGATTTTATTTTTAAAAGTAGAAATTAGAGAAATATACTCTCAGAAGTCATATATATAAAGCAAGGAAGGGAGAATGGTTGGGACAGAGATAACATTTATGCCTGTCTTCTAGACAGATTAGTCAGGAAGGCTCAGGACCTTGGAAACATGGGACAGGACAGTGCCAGAGACCTCAGAGCATTGCACCCGGATGGTGGGATGGGATTTACGTTAGCAGGATAAACTGGAGACCCAGGAAAATGAGGTACCTAAACTACTGATTTGGGGGAGAAGCTAAAGGGTGCTTTGTAGCTGTTCAACTGTTTTATTCTGGAAGGAGTGAATGCTGTAGTTCTGTTTGGGAGCACAAGTGTGTACAAGATTATTGACACGAAGGAAATGAGGGGAGACAAAGGAAATGAGACAGTAGCTCTTTTTTTTACAGCCAGAGGGTTCATTTGTTCTGGGAACTATGCCTAATGCTAGCTAGGATTGAGGGTGTGTAAATAATCTGTGCGCTTCACTGTCTCACATCAATTATGCATTTTGCCTCACACTTTATTTTATCTGGTATCTGCCATTTGTCAGTGGACAAACAAATTGGAATAGGAGTCAGGAGAACAGGCTCTGCAAAGGTAATAAGCTTGTGTCCCTGAGGATATGCCTTCTCTAGAATAATAGGCTCCTTAAAACAAAACATTAAGGAAATGTATTTATTCCCATAAGATTAATTTTTTCCTTGGAGTCGAGGGCTGAGGGACTTGCATGATTTGCTAATCAGACTTGAGTTGATATGAAATGTGGGTTCTTCAGACTTTCTCAAGAAAAAAAATTGTTCCAGATGAGTGGCAAAAAACCTAACAAAATATTGTTCTGTGTGTTTCCTTGTCACTTAGATTTATGAAATCAACTTTGAAATAAATGTTACATTGACAGTACAACTTTTAATGTCGAGGCACCTCCGTGCTTTCTAGTGCTAATCAGAAAACAGAGAGGTTGGGTCCTTTTCCAGTATGTCTCAGACTCTTGAAACAGGAATCGGTACCAAGCTTTGATTAAAGATAGATCTTTCTGTAGACCTCTTGAGCAACAGCAAGACCCCATCTTGAACATGTGCTACCAAAAGATAACTATTTTAGAAGCTGCCTCCAGCAGGTTTGCAGATCTCAGCAGCTTTTTAGCGAATTAGTACACTTTCAGTATTTCAGAGAAAAGGAAGAAATTAATTTTATAACTCTGGTGATCCTGATGTAGAAACAAATTTATGGATGTCTCTCTTCTCCTTCAGACAGCTTTGCATATAGATCTGCTAAACTCAATGAGCAGATCCACAAGAAATTTCGGTGATTTTAGAAACTACTCACTTTATTCGGGAAGGCTGATCAAGGAAACTTTCCTGCCCTCTTCAAACTGAAGCAATGCTGACAGTATTAGTTTTAAAATGCTGTGACAGGACTTTTGTTAGTAATCTTAGTGTTTTGTGCTAGTGTAATGAAATTTGGCTAATGCATAAAAGCTGACATAAAGTAAAAAAATTCATAATTCTCAAATGTTTTCTTCTCGGAGAGTTTGAAAGCACCTTAGCCTTTCATTAGTTGAAATATAACAATATACTTGTGCTTTAAGAAAGGAAGTGGGAGGCATAAGTACTCTCCTATAGGAACTTGGCAAGAACTGAATGTTTTGGACAATCTAGAAAACGGTTATTTTCCCAGGCTAGTGTACCAAATTCAAGAAACCTTCAAACAGACATTTTTTCAAAAAGTTAGAAAACAGTAAGTCTTCCCCTTCTTTCCCACATGTCCCTCCCCTTCTTTTCTGTTTCAGATATTTGAGTGATTTAGGTACGTGTTCAGGGTCAGTGAATTAAAAACTGAAAAAATTGTTAGAACATGTTTCAAATTTTATGTTAAGGTCAATGAATGTTTTGAAAAAAATAGTTTCATTATATGGTTTCCAAATCCAGAATAAAGTTATATGTGAGATTTGATGAAAAATGTAATTTTAAGTACTCAGCTCAATACTTGCACATACTTATTAATGAGGAGCTACACTGTATTTAAAAAGCAGCCATACCACTACAGTGATCTATGTTACTCTGAAAATGTAAAGAAGCTTAAAACCTATTTTTATTCATAGTTAAATTAATCTTACAACTGTTTTGCCTGGAATAGAGAATCTCGCCTACTCCATGGATGTCTACCACTGAAATCAGCTACAATGAAGGAGTTCATTCCTTTTCTGAGAATTCTGAGGCACTACTTGCTAAACGGGGGTAGGAGATGCACATACTTCGTGTACTCTGCTTTTCACACATACTGCCTTTAAACACGTGAAGGCATTAACATATTATCTTCATTCAAGAGAAAAAGCTATCTGAGAATAACTTTATTTCAAAATACACCTGCAATCAGCATCTTGGCCAAAATATCCTTTCCTTAGGATCGTAGTTTAATGTCTCACAAAGATTGTTCTTTTTTATATTAAATTTAGTAACTGTCTCAGATGAATCAATACCAAGGAATTAATGAATCAATTTACCATTTGAAGAATGCAATGAAATAAATTAAACAGAAATCCTACCTCAGTTTAGATAACTACCACCAGTTTTGCTTTTTACCACTTTTCTACAGATTTGACTGTTTCCCCTTCACCCTTTGTGTGCAGATGTCTAGAAGAACCACTGGTTTGTCCAGATATTTATAAGGAATATAAGGAAGCAAACTTAAGGATCGTTTGGATAATTTTGGTGAAACTTACTGAGCCACGTATCTGATTTATTCCTATGGTAGACCAAATAAGCAGGAAACGTGGACAGGTTGGTAAATCATTGATGTGAATAATGACAGTATTTCACTGTCTAGGTAGCCAAGGTGGGTAAAATGGTGAGTCTGAGAATGTTTTTCTGAATCTTGTCTACTCCCATGACCGTGCAATGAAATGCCATGTCACATAAACATAAAGGAGACCTTCTGTCTCTTTGAAGATAGGGTATTGCTGAAGGAGTGCTTCAATTCCCTCTCTCTGACTCCTTGATAAATAATATAGTGTGGCTTGGGATGAACCAATCAAGAAATCAGAATTTCTTGATTAAACTTTTATGCTGCTCATTGAATATTTCAGGGAAAGAACATATGAAAAATACTTAATAATTAATACTTCACTTCTCACTAGCCCAGTGTCAAAAACGTTTCCCTAGCTGCTTTGCCTGAAGCCAACGTTCAGATTGCTTCCTCTGCATGCCCTATTTAGGCAGCACCATTGCTGAAGAATTAATTTGGAAAACCAGAGCTTCTCAGCTGCTGGGCATGCAGCATCCTTACCTGAACTGCTGAGAATGGTGGGTGCCACTGAAGAACCCCTTATTGCCTGTACCAGGAGCACAGACACGGCCACAGAGAGTGAGAGAGCGCTCATGCGTGCAGAGCAGGATGTAGGTAGGAGCCAGGCAGTTGCCAAGAGGAGCACATAATGTAGCTGTGATCCTACCCTCTCTATGCCTCAGATACCTGCCTCAAAGCTATACACTAAGGCCCTTTATTTGCTCTGAACTCAGAGAATTAAAACCAGACTCCGCTCTTGAAGGTAAAGAAGGACTTAGTACTTTTATGTCAGGGGACTGGCTGGGATTCTGCACACCTCTCATCTGGTAGCCTCGTGACTCAAACTTTGCCAATAAGGAGGAAAGCTGGGTTTCGGTCCTTCTTCAGCACGTTTTGGCTTTGCTAAAGCCTCTCTTGTTGAAGCTGGGCTACCAAGCAGGATGGTTTGAGGGATGATGAGACAAAGGAGACAATTAGCAAGTGGTAACATAATTCTATAGCCTGGCTTTGATAACTCAGCTTTTAAAGCTGTATGGTCTAATTCTCCTTCTGCTCATACAGTAACAGTGGATTTTTTTTTTTTTAAGTATATTGGAAATAAGAATTTAGCTCCGATCTGTGAACTGTCTTACTGTATTTGGGGTAGATCTGAAATAACTATTGATTCGTAATTCAGGAACAGAACAGATGAGAACAGGGCTTGACCTCTGAGACTGTTTGGACAAGAGCGTGCTTTTGACACACATACTCTGTGTACAGCAAACTTTGTAACGTGAAACTGGAGGAAAAACTAAACATCTGTAATCCCGTTGTTGAGGTAGGGTCATAGAGTTCAGGAGGGTATTTGGCATATGTGGGGAAGAAGAAATAAGCTTCGTAGAAGGAAATGCTCATGACATTTGAACATATTCTCTCCTCACATTCCCTTTTTGTTCCTTCCATTGTTAGTTCCTGAAACTCTAATTCAATGCTGGGCATCAGCCTTGTAGAAGGACTTAAACCTTAGACTTAAACAACCCAAACTGAAAGTTATTCCTCCTGGGAAAGATGCGGGAGCTCAGCTCCTGCAAGCCCTTTTGGGTTCCTTGTGTATATCATCTGGAAACACCACCTTGTTTTGTTGCAATACTTATCCCTGATTTGGAGAAAAATCAGAACTCACTACATTGTATTCTGGTTTTTCATATGCATATACACACCCACCCCCTATATGACAACAGTACTTGAAGGGAAAAAGATCCCTTAATCAATACCCAAAAAAAGACTTCGGAAGTAAATTAGCAAAATTAAATAGCAAAGTTTTTTATAAGTCCTTGAATTCTCTGACTCATATCAAAGCTTTAAACTCGATACAAGTTTGAATCTCTGCTGTTTTAAGGACTAGATGAGGAACAGGAACACCTTCTGACGCTTCTGTGTGACCTATCAGCAACTTGGAAAAAAAGCAGGCATTTAAAGATGAGCATATCTCAAACAGTGCAGGCAAGCAAGTAGAAATCTACATCTTTACTCTATGACTGTGTTCCTGGTCTGCCACAGCAGCCGACTGCTGTATCCAGCCTCCCCCTGAGGAAAGGGTGTGAGGCAAAACTATTTGTTACTCCAAAGCTAAAACAGCAGTAAGCCTTTGCCATCCTTCTGAGGAAGACATAGTTTATTAGCAAAATATAATCTTCAGGAAATTAGAGCAGAATTCTTTGAAATGGGAAGGTAGTCTGAAATTCCATTCTAGTGCAATTTCTAACGAGTGTAGTGATTACAATTTGACCCGGGACTTCTGAGTCACAAAACCAATGTTGTTTTGTAGTGCTCTCCACTTTGATTACTACATCAAACAACATGCAAAACCACATATAAAGTAATTTTAAGTCTTTCTGAATATGCAAATCCTAGGATTTTTCTAATTTTCTTTCTCCAAAATTTAACCTTTGAATCTGCATGGTAGAAAGCTTTTGGTTATTTAAAATGTTATGAATATCTATGTGATTTTAACAATGTCAGTGCTTATTTTTGCTACAAAAGATAGATGGAAATTAATCAAGGCAGAAGCCAATACAACTTTCATAAGAAGACAGACATACACAACAGGAGTGGATTGCAAAAGCAAGATTTGCAAACAGACAAAAATTAGTGTTGAAGAGCACAAACAAATCTCCTGGCACTTATTACACAAACTTCAACACAAGATCTTCTTTGCTAGCAGCCAGTAAGTGATTACATAGTATGTAGTCCTAGTAAGACAAACTTGGGCATGAGAAAACTCTGCTGTCAGTACTAACATCTTTTGCGTCTGAGTAGCACCACAGACTCCAAGACAAAACAATTAAACTGTTCTTGTGTCTTTAGCCTTTGTCCATTGGTGTGTGATACTGGGCACGGTCAATGCTGAACAAATAGCATTAGTGTGCATCTCATGACAGCAACAGGGATACGGCTGAGAGTATTATTTGGCCTGTCGATTGAAAATTTAAAGCTAGAATAAGGAGATGTAAATTTGACTCAGCTGGCCTGTGCAATCTGTGCACAAACCAGCTTAGCTTGGCAAGACAGGCAGAACAGGTAGGAGACATGAGGCTGCATAACACCGGCCTGGTTTGGGTTCATGTATGGGCAAAACCCAGCACACTCCAAAGTGGGTGCAACTTGCCAACTTCAGAAGAAATAGTAAATCCACCCAAGTATAGAGTATGTAGTAAGTTCTACCCGCACTAACTAATGCATAAGAGTGCAAAAAGGCATGCAATGAGAGAAAGAAAAACTGCTTGGTGTAATTAAGTGAGTAAAAGTGAAAAGAACACTTTTACTGGAAGGGTAAATCCGAGAAATCACTTACGAATATTTTGAAACATCTGATACCATTTTGAAACATCTGATACCATATTGAAACTGGAACTGCTGTAATGTTTTGGCTGCTCTTTCTAAACTTCTTTTTTTTCTTCTTCACATGGTGAACGATCTGGACAAAAGTACTTCATCTGGGAGGCATCGTGCTTTATCAAGCAGGCTCAGCCTCATCAAGTCCTCAGCCCTGGCAGAATGAGGGATAAAATGCTTGGCCTTTTTTAAACAGTGGGGATAGAGTTTAGGGTGCCTGTACACCTCTGTCTGGCAAGCTGATGACAGGGTGCTCAGCAAAATGGGAGGTGGTAGTAGGTACATATTGTGTAATGGCATCTTTCCCCTCAATAGCTAAACTGTACACCAGACAGTATAAAAAGAAGGTAGGGAATATCGTTAAAAGGATTTCTTATATGTAGTGCTTTTTTTAACTTTTTGCCAGAGAAGATGCTCTCCATCTGTTGCATTTAGCAGTGCCTCTCCCTCATATATCTCCCCGATCCACCTGCAGGTGGATACTTGCACTCTGCCTGTATTAACTTGCTGAAACAAACTAGTGGGGAAATCACGAGCCTCAAAATTAATCCAGGTGGATAAGATAATGGACCTAAACACAACTCTCTCTCAAATATATAGACAGCTTGAGCTGTACCTATCTGTATCCTATGCAGATTAACCTACCTCCTACAAGTATCAGATGAAAGCAGTGATGTGCTCTAATTTCCATGTTGTAATGACCTGTCAGGATGATGTACCAACTGTTTACAAAGGACAAGTAGGAAGTGACTTTAACCTTTTTGGGTTGTTGTTGCATGGTGTTGGAAAAACACCAGCGCAATGCTTTCCATTTTCTGAGAAAGGAAAATTTATACAAATTCTGGGCTTCATCTGGAATCTTAAAAAAGATAGAAGAATTTTCCCCCTACAAAAAGATTTCTGGCAATATTGGACAAACAAAATGAAATTACTGGGTGGAGAATGAGAGTTGTGCTCTGCCATTCCAACCTGGGGTAAAAAAAAAGAGCCCAGCAGCAAGTGCAAGCTCTAAAAACTCTTTGTATTCTGATATGAACAGCTTACAAAAACAAGGCAGATGTGATAATTATATAGGCAAAATGCACAGTGTGATAACACCCATAGCTACTGGGTTAGGCTGGTTGTGCTTTGCTTTCTTAACTTTTTTTTTTTTCCTTCTCATTTTAGAGTAGAGAAAAATGATCCATTTGCAGCAAGGAAGGCTGATTTTTTAATAACACCTCTGCACTGGCTCTGGGGCACAGAAAGAAAAGGTGTGCTGGGTGAGTTTTGCAGGCATGTGTCCTGGTTTGAGCAACACAGGACTAATTTCTCTTCTAATGCTTGGGAAAACTGCACTTTTAGAAGACTTCAATGTCTGAATTTGTGAAATATTTACTTTATAGCCAGCTATGCTATGTGGATTTCAAGATCTCGGTGGTTTTGAGCTTGCCAGCTGCAGAGATGAGCAGGAGCGAGACCCAGGCGAGACCCAATCTGGCCAACAGTATTATTTCATACCATGGACGTCACATTCAATATAAATTAGAAAGTTTACTGCCAAGTGCTCTCTCTCTCTCTCTCCCTTGATGGCGGTGGTCTAGAGAACTTCTTGCTCCCGTGCCGGACCCCTGAGCCCTTCCCTTCCTCCCGAAGCCACAGCGCTCGCAGTGTCCCACATTTGCTGTCCCCTGCTGGGAGTGCACAGCTTCCTGCTGATAGAATGGGCTGAGTACGATCCTTGTATATTTTATATTGGTATCGGGATCAATATTGGTTCTTTAGTATTATTAACGTTAATTATTTAGTCCTATCCTATTAAATCTACACATATTTGAACCCTCGTGTTTCCTTGTTTTTCTCCAGTTCCCCTTCCCGGGTGGGGAGGGGTCAGGGGAGTGATGGAATAATTGTCTAAACGACAATAAGTTGCTGTGGGTTTCTCAAACCGTAACAGCGTGNGCGCATCCCGCTGCCCCGCGGGGACCGGCCGCTCCCCTCGCCGGGCTCCGGCTGCCGGGCGGGGCCGACCCCGCTCCGCCCGGGGGGCCGGGCCGGAGCCCTATAAAGGCGATGCGGGCGAGCCGGCGGCGCTCTATCTTTGCTCGTCACCATGGCTCCGGACCGGCCCCCGTCGGCCTTCGCCGAAGCCGGGCGGCAGAGCGGGCTGCAGGTGTGGCGGGGGGGGCGGGCGGGGGGG